>PVJA010008561.1:0-63936 GCA_004027025.1 Myocastor coypus | reverse complement strand
ATTCATCCCTTTCCTCTGAGGTCCCATAATCTCCTTGACCAGGAAATTTGGGACACCTCTGAGTTATAGGATATTACAGCACAGGTTCTCTTATATCCTGGGTCTTTATTGACCTTGAAGGGCTAGGGCCAAAATATTGGCTATCCTTATAGCCCTTCTTATTCTCCAATTGTCGGTCTGTTAACTTACATTCTCAACGGGATGGGTTGGTATTTATGTGTGCATGGGTTATTGCTTCTCTACAGTGCTCAGCATAGAATAATGTTTCAGATTATTCTGGATTTGGTAATATTTGAGGAAGGGGATCTTGGCACTAGGATTCCAATCTAAAAAGGATTTATATTTCATTTACAGGTGCATCTCATGTGCATGGCCTGGAGGTAACTTTATACAATGGCTTTAATAACTTTATGCATACAGTAAAGTTGTTGTACTGCAGCTGAAGGGTCCCTGGAGGCCTCTTTCTCTTGTCGATCCTGGATGAACACCTCCATCTTTCCACTGTGGCTCTCACAGGAGGTCAGGTTGGGGTTTCCTGCTGATTGGCACCCTGTCAGGGCCTGAATGTTTGGAGCATGTCTGATGTTGAGTTTCCAGGTTGGACGTGCTCAACCAGAATTCCAACCACCTTTGTTTTGTGGAAATCCAACAGTGTTCCTCGCTTCCCACGTAACTTTGTTATTTGGTTCCTGAAGTGTCTCCTTCAAAATCCAGATGCTGGGGCCTGGCAGGATGGCTCAGTGGTCTAAAGCACCTGCTTAGGAAAGCTTAGGCGGCTGCAGGGACTGCAGTTTGATCCCTGGCACCACATGCTGCGCCAGCCCTGCCCCAAGGGGAGGCTGAACTGGCCATAAAAATAAATAAACAAACAAAGTTCTGAAACAAGAAAAATAAATACATAAATAAAAAAAGATCAGCCTGAGCTGCACAGTGAGACCCTGTCTCAAAAAAAAAAAAAAAAATCCATTGTCCTTGGACAATTTGGATGCTATCACCATTGTCCTTGGACAATTTGGATGCTTTTTTTTTTTTTTTTTGAGACAGGGTCTCACTGTGTAGTTCAGGCTGGCTTTGAGCTCACTTTTGTAGCCCAGGCTGGTCTCGAACTTGCAGCGATCCTCCTGCCTCAGCCTCCCAAGTGCTGGGATTACAGGCGTGAGCCACCACGCCCGGCTGGATGTTGTTAAATAAATCAGAATTTAACCAGTTGGTCTAGATATTGTAATTTTCATTATTTTGGTTTTGTAACTTCTACCGCTTTGCCCTCAGGTTGAATTCTTGCCTCTTTAGCCCATATTTTTTATACGTGGGAGCTGCTTCACGCCTTAGATCACTTTTGTTGTCTTTTTATAATCATTCTACAGTCACACGAATGATGGTACAAGTGAGTCCTCCAAGCCATATACTGATTGGGCACAGTAGATGTTTCTTTTATTCCTAAATATTATTTTGATGTAACTATTTTTCATAAGACGTAGTGTGAAGCTACCATATGACCTAGAAATTCCACTCCTAGGTATGAGTATGCCCAAGAGAAACAAAAATATATTTACACAGAGCACATGGATGTTCATAGCAGCATTATTTATGATGTCCTTGAAGCGAAAATGCCACAGATATTCAACCATTAGCCAACGGTCAAAGGGACGGAATGTGTGTTGCCACACAGCGGTATCTTACCAACAAAAAGAAAGTACCTACGTAAAAGTACTTATATAAAAGCACTTATATAAGCTGAAATGAAAAGATACAACTTGAAAGTATTCTGCAAAAAAAAAAAAATCTTTTGTGAAAGAAATTCACCCCATAAAGCGCCTGCTTGGGAAAACTTAGGCGACCACAGGGACTGCGGTTCCACCCTGGCACCACATGGTGTGCCATCCCTACCCCCAGGGCGGGCTGAGCTGGCCATTAAAAAAAAAATAATAATTGAAAGAAATTCACCCCAAGAGACCACACATTGTATAATTCCATTTATAGGAAATACCTGGAGTAGAGAAATCTGTAGAGACAAAGAAGAGAACAGAAATCTGTGGAGAGAAGTTGGGAAAGAGATGGTGAGGGATCGAGAGTGAGATTTCCTTGTGGGACCACTTAAGAGTCTGCGTCTAAGGATCTGATGTTGGGAGGCCCCTGGCCATGTTTCTGTTAAGAGTTGTTTCGCAAGGGAATCTTTTCTTCCATCTCTCTTTGTGTTCTGGATTTTGCATTTGAAATTTCACTGTAAGAAATCACTTGAAGTCTCTGGGTCTTTTATCTTTCTTCAAAGATTTCTGATTTGTATTTTTGAAGTGCTAGACAATCAGTTATCATTAGAACCCAAAGTTAAGCCAGCAGTTTTTCCGGCCACTAAATAATTTGCCTTGAAGCTGGGGAATACACAGTGCTGGAAATGACTTCTGCTTCCCCCTAATTCCTAGTGTGTGACCCTGACCATGGCAACGCCTTTCTTGTTGGAGCCTGAGGCAAAATAAAAGAAGAAAAAAGCCTGCAGCCCTGAGCTCATGCCTTTATTCAGTTTAATTTGTTCACTTGTCATGAGCTTTTCTTTCTTTTCTTCTCTTTCTCCTCCCTCCTCTTCCTTTTTTGTTTTTCTTTCTATTTTTCGATGAGAGATCCAACCCCAGGGTCCCACATGCTAAGCAAGATCTCTACTGCTCATCTATACTGCTGGTCTGGATTAGAATGTTGCAGAAGTTTGATTCCTGGTACCACTAAAAAAACCAAAACCAGAACAAAACAAAACAACAACAACAAAAATGTTGCAAAAAAGTGTTGTCTGAATTTCTGAGTTTTTAGTCGCCCTAAGTTTTGTGGTCAAGGTCAATACTTCACTGAGCTCGCTATACTTTCAGCCTGGGCAGCTGCCCTGAGATTTTTGTTGCCTGGGGAGTCTGAAGAAATACAGCTCTGGGTCTCCCCAGCTTCCTATAGACACCCCCATGGGTGGCACACCATCAAGTTCCTCTATTTCCGAGCCACTTACAATGGACTCCTCACACATTTTTTTCTTTGTCTTCTGAAACTTCCCTAAAATGACAGTACCAGAATAGAAACCTAAAAGCCCACAAAGGCGAGGCTAGCAGTTTACTACTAGAAAACAGTAGGAACATGAGAAATGCCTGCAGATTTGAGAACAGCAGCCAATGCAGGAGTGGATCGGGTCTGCACTGCGACACAAAAAGCTGAGGCAGCCAGGCGTGGTGGTGCACGCCTGTAATCCCAGCACTCGGGAGGCTGAGGCAGGAGGATCGGTGCGAGTTCTAGAGCAGCCTGGGCTACAAAAGTGAGCTCAAGGCCAGCCTGACCTGCATAGCAAGACCTTGTCTCAAAAAGACAAAAAAAAAAAAAAAAAAGAAGCCGAGGCAGAGCTGGGCCCTTGCGGCCCACAGAATCCCACAGAAAATATGCTTCTTCCTCACTTGCCACCAAGGAAGGGGAGTCTGCATGCACACCTTGTGGCCCACACTGTGCATTTATGGTGACGCCTCAGAGAAACCCAAGTCACCAATGCATTGCCACCAACTGGTCAGGTGGGTCCAGACCAGATGCAGCCAGGTGTTCTAGTCTGCTGCAATGTCTTGGAGCCTGAAGAGCAAGCTAAATGTGACCATGTTAATGCCAGAAATCACATGATTTGGGATGGTTAGCTAAACAAACAAACAAACAAACAAACAAACAAACAAAAAATCCAGAGCACACACAGACTAAGGTTTTGTACAATTGTCTGAGCAGAGCAAGCCATGAAGTACTGCAGGGAACTACAAATAAACTGTCGCTTCCCACTTCTTGGACTACCACAGGTGCAACATTTACTTGCTTACTTGGCTTTTGCAGAAATCCTATCCTGCTGTGAGGAATACTGCTAGTGCGATTCCATAGAAATAACCAGAAAAGGCTGTGTTTGGTGGAAGGCCTGTATAGCATCAGGTTTCTTAGACTTGCAGAAGGCGGTAGGCTGTCTTTCCCTTACGTCTCTATCATTCCAAAGAGGAACTAAAATTAGAGGTGTATGCCAGCTGCTCTTTTGCCAAATTGTTTCTGGCAAAAGCTCCTGGCCAGGGCCCGGCAGGATGGCTCAGTGGTCTAAAGCGCCTGCTTAGGAAAGCTTGGGCGGCTGCAGGGACTGCGTCTCCCGCACCACATGCTGTGCCAGCCTTGCCCTCAGGGCAGGCCGAGCCGGCCATAAAAATAAATAAACAAACAAACAAAAGTTCTGAAACAAGAAAACAATAAAATAAAAAATTCTTTAAAAAAAAGTTAAAAAAAAAAAAAAGAAAAAAAGCTCCTGGCCATTGCTTATTAGTGACCTCTGGGTCTCTGAACCAGAAGAGTACCAAGTGCTGCCCTGCTTGGAAAGACACTTAGCATTCTTGCCCTGAAGCATGTCTGACACAGCCCAGGTATCCAAAGGGTGTAAAGCCAAGTTCTGACCTGAGGAGCCCATTGTTCCCTGGGGTGTCAGAGAAGGATTTCAGTAAGGAGGGCAACGCCCACAGAGGTTCAATGCTATAGTGGACACAGTGCCTACGGGACTGCTACTGTGGTTCCAAGGGAGGAATTCACTGTATCTGTGACCAAGTAAGCAGCCTTTCTTCCCTGACACCTGACCACGGAGTGTCCCCAGGAAGACTTGCCTGCTGTCACGGCTGATGCACCGCTCCTTTTGACCAGTTGCCCACATGCCTGGCAATTGGTGTGGTTCACAAAAGGTGGATCTTGAATCAAGAGCAGGGTGGAGAGCAGTGGCTTGAATCATCACAGAGGCTCAGGGAAGATCTCAGCAGATAACTAGGGGAATAGGACTGAGTACGGACGGAAACCCACGCGGCGTATACGTGGGTGTATCGTGATGCTTGGACAGAGACATCGGTCTAGTAAATGCGCAGTGGTGTTATGGTTTGTGTCTAGCTGTCCCCCCAAAGCCTCATGTAATCACTGGAGTGTCTTCTAGAGATTGTGATTAATTCATGATCGAATGCTGGGATTATAGGCGTGAGTGCTACACCCACCCTGGGCGGGAAGGGGAATCTGCATATGACATAAGGAAGGGAGGGAGGCTTGCTAGTTGCCACAGCTGCTGCTCTTCTCCTTACTCTTTGCTGTTTTCCACCACTGCGAACTGTTGTTCTCTGCCTTGCAGCCAGCCAAGTATGGACTGAAACCTCCACTAACTGAGAGCTAAATAAACCTTCCCTTCCTTAATTCTGGGTGTCAGGTATTTTGTCCTAGCAATGAGGCAAAAGTAACCAAGACATACAATAATATAGGTATTGCCAATCAAATGTGCTGCGATACTGTACTATACTGCCCTCTGGATATTATCCCTGTAATGCAGAACTGGCCTGAAGAATGTTCTGGCCCCAGCAATGGTAGGTGGCTTGTAGCACTTAGTTACTCCACAGAGACATACCCTAAAACAAAGACAACTTCAGATCAGGTAGTGAGTATAAAGTTAGTTTTATTATTATTATTATTATTTTTTTGTCTTTTTGAGACAGGGTCTCGCTATGCAGTTGAGGCTGGTCCTGAGCTCACTTTTGTAGCCCAGGCTGGTCTCGAACTCACACCAATCTTCCTGCCTCAGCCTCCCAAGTGCTGGGTTTACAGGCATGTGCCACCACACCCGGCTAAAGTTAGTTTTAAAAGATAGGAAATTTTGGGATAGTTCTGGCATTTGTTTAAATAAAAAAGGTTGTTAAAAATGTTTAGAATTTGTACATATTTGGTTACCTATCATTTGATTACATGAAGTTTGCAGAGAAATGGTCACCCTCAATCTGAGTGATCGGATTACAAAAGATCCTTGAATATGGATCAAGGGTGGAGACTGTATTATCTGAGAAGGGACATACACACACACACACACACACACACATACACACGCACACGCACACGTACGCACACACATGCGTGTGTGTGTGTGTGTGTGCGCGCGCAGTGGTGGTGGTGCAAGCATTATAAGGAAGATGATAACTGGTATGAAAAGGCCCTGAAAGAGAAAAAGATTAGGATCAAAGGACATGCTCAAGTGATTCTTCTCTTTCTGCATCAGGGAGATAGGTATCTCTTCTAGAAGGTTGAGAAGTTTAGGCTTATGATAGGTTGAAAGGCTGACTCTTTCTCCAAAAGCACCCGATGTCTGATGGTCTCTGTTCTCTCAGTGAAAAGTGAAGGAACGTGGTCAGTTAAGAAGACACAGTGAGGGTCTGGAATAGTCCAGAGCTGAACACAGATGGTATATAACAGAACTGCTGGGGGACTGGGAACATACACCCTGGGTGGCACCGAGCACACAGATACACAGATCTGTCAAGCAAGAATCGATCCCAGTGTAGAACTACAAAAACAAAAACAAGGCAAACAAACAAACAAACAAACAAAAACACTGAAAGAATCGGCAAAGGAAGGGGTGGGGGAGATAGCTCAGTGGCATAAGCACCTGCCTGGCAAGTACAAGATCCTGCATTTGATACCTGGTACCAGGGTGAGGGTTGGGGGGTTGGGGAACTTGGCAAGGGAATGGTTGAATCTTGTGATTCATTTCAAAATACGCATTCTCTGCAGATTTTGTCATGAATACATGCATTCAGCAACTCTAAAACAGAGGCTCTTTTTAAATCCCATAGCCCACAATTAGTCCTTTATGCTCACAAAATATTCAGGTAATACTGAACTAAATAATAAACTAAAAAATTAACCTGATAGTACATTTCTGAATACAAGTACTAGGTTTAGATTTGGGGTGAATGTGTCAGTCTGGTGTGAGAATTAGCAGTCCATCTCAAGAGCTATGTTGCTATAATTTACTTACATTAAAGTAATTAGAGTGACATCAATCTCTGATAAAATATAATCTGGAATGCAAATGTTTATTAGAATAAAAATACACATACAATATCCAACATTAAAATTACTTCAAAAGTTTCTTCTATTAGTTTTTTCAAATGCTTTTAACGTCTTTGCTTTAAATAATTTGCACATCTGTAAACAAATCTGAGATTAACAAAGATGTAATGTATCTATGAGACGCTAAACATCAAAATTTAGGAACAGGACAGACAGTCATATCCTACCACACTGAACATTTCTGTAAATTTCTAGAAAGAGAGGAACAGATTCCAATAGCTATCCTGAAGTGAGGTAAGTTGTATGATACGGTTTTAGTAGCATAGTTCACTAATGTTGAGAAGAAAATATTTTAAAACATTCATGAAAACTTCATGTTAATGCTTGAGTAATGTAGCTTATCTTTAAAAAAAAAAAACTACTCAACTTCCTTATTAGAATACGAGAATTATCTGGTTCTACTTAGAAGCTGTGTAAATTCTAAGTGGTCCTCTCATTTAGAAAAAAATGAAGTAACACTCAGAAGCTTACCAAAAGGAAAAATAAAATGAAGATTAGAACCAGTATTTCAAGCTGCCATGTGGAAAGAGAAGTAAAAACAGAGGTAGATGGTTAAATATTAGTGGCCAAGCTTCTCGGGGGACTAATTCTTCTCTTGGGACACATTCCCCATTACACTAGAAGCCCAAGAGTAAATAACTTTAGAAGAGTGAAGAGACGCACAGCAGAAGTTATCTTCCTCATGTCAAAGAAAAAGAATGAAAGTAAACCAGATTTGAGACCCCTATTAAGTATACGATTGTTTAAAGCACTGCTGGTCATGCGCTGGGCAAAGCGGGCGAAGGGACCAGCCCTACGCTCAGCCCTGGGGCGCCCTCCCGTCAGTCCAGGTAGGACTGCAGCGAGCCTCGGCGGCGGATGTCGCAGGTCCAGCAGTGGAAGCCTCCTCCCAGGGAATTGGCATGGCGGATGCTGACCTTAATGGTGCTGATCCCTGCATCAAAAAAAGAAGCCGAGGTCAGGCAGGTGGGCCCACACGGAGCCATTCTGCCCAGTGGAAGTTTAGGGGTGCAGAGGAATCCACTTCTGATCCTCCTGGCCGGCCCACCCCGGAATGGTCTTTTCGCCTTCTATTTTCCTGTCACCAGCTATCTTTTATCTCATCCATTTCAGTGCTAATGAAAAATATCTCCCAAAAGTCAGCAGACTCTGAAGTTTGTTCAGTGAACTATTCACAAGTCACCCAACTAGATGAGCAGATATTCCTGACAAATGTCCAAAAATGATCCCTCCTACCATCTCAGGGCCTTTTAGAAGCATGCTTCCCCTTGTGTGACTGTTTCTAATTTTACTGTGGTGATCTAGTAGACTAAGTATAATTTAGCCAACCTGAAAAATCCTCTTTACCCAATCACACACAAAGAAGGGAATGAATCTGACTCAGTGAACTCTGCCAGGCATGCCAAGGAGGCAACAAAAAAGAGTTCTACCTCAGGGTGGGCTGGAGGGCTGGAGGTACTGAGCCTGTTCCGACTAATACAGCAACCTGTGCCATCACGTGGTCTCCTTGATCAAGAGTATTCAGGAGAATCCTTGGGTTAGACAGAGTAGGGATATTTTATTTATTTATTTATTTATTTATTTATTTATTTATTTACTTATGGGACCAGGGTTTGAACTCATGACCTTGCACTTGCCAGACAGGCACTTGTGCCATGGAGCTATCTCCTCAGCCCTAAGTGGGGATCTTCAAAGGGCAGTTTATTCTCTTCCCTCGTTCTGAGTGGACAGAGGACACAGGAGCTACAGGACCATGACTGGGTCCACAGGCTGGCCTTGAACTCAAAGCGATCCTCCTGCCTCACTCAGCCACCAGAGTGGTGGGGTCACAGCATGCACCAGCATTCCCAACTGGGGTTTAAACGTGAGCACATGTGTCCTTCCAGAATGACCTGCCTGTACTGTTCTGAGGGCCACAGCTGTACCTATCCTGAACTGGCCAAAACTCAGGTACTCGGTGCATTTGCTTTACCAAGTTTCCTGTAGACTTGAATTACTAAACATGAGAGTAGAAGTCAGCTATTTGGTAATGTATATTACTTTACATTAAGAAATAACAAAATCTTATGCCGGGCATGGTGGCGCATGCTTGTAATCTCAGCACTCGGGAGGCTGAGGCAGGAGGATTAGTGCGAGTTCGAGACCAGCCTGGGCTACAAAAGTGAGCTCAGGACCAGCCTCAACTGCACAGCGAGACCCTGTCTCAAAAAGACAAAAAAAAAAAAAAAGAAATAACAAAATCTTAGTAGACCAATAAACTGAACCCAAGCAATTTTATGAAGTAATGAAAGCCAGAGGAGTGGGGGAAACTATGGTAATGGCCTTAGGGATCAAATCTAATGCTGTCCCATCTAAAACTGACAGGCTGGGCTGGGAATGTGGCTCGGTGGTAGAGTGCTAGCCTTGCATGCTTAAGGCCCTGGGTTTGATACCTAGCAACACACACACACACACACACTCCACTCAGCATATAACCAAAGCATGAACACTAGCGCAGATAGATAAGTCCATTCTTAGGGGGCTGGAATAGCAGTTATAACCACTGGCTTTTAGACCCCTCTACTAATCAAGTTTGATATTTGGGCCAGAGACAGAGCTCAGTGGTACAGCACCTGTCTAGCAGGTGTGAGGTCCTGAGTTCAATTCCTGGAGCCCAAAATAAATAAAACTGATGGGCCACTCTTTTCAAACTGTACTACACTAAGGAGGGATGTGATAAAGGGGCAGATACTTTCTTTTGAGTTGTATACATGAAATATAAGACCGTTTTTAACAGTGAGTCCATGTCAGCAAATACACTGTCTGGCTACTATAAATTGACACCTGGGGTATGTTAAATATGTCACGAATGGCAGTCTACACAGTAGCTCACATGAAAAATCCTCTTGTTTGTCATTTTTCTCAAAAGTACTAAAATGTGAGTACCTCTAGAAAGAATAGAAATTGAATGAAGTAAAGCACTCATCAGAAGTGCTGGGATTTCTTCTGTTCTTCTAGCCCCACATCTTGCCATAGGCCAAAGCCCTGCGCTGCTTGTACCTACCCAGCTTCTCAAACATCTTCTGCGTCGGGACCTCGTTGGCATCCACCATGACACGTTTCTCATCCAGCATTAGGACGTTCATGGAAAGCCACTTGGACGACATCCAGAGCGGGTGGTCTGTAAGGCACCAGCAGCCACTGAGCTCACCTGCTGTCATTTCTGCTCAAAGCCAGCCAGGACTTACAGGGAAGGCTAGGAGCCCGATAGCTCAACTATTTGGTAGTTTGGTTCCCAAAAACAACATATCTCGGGATGTTCCAGATCAGTCACACTCATCAAACTTCGGGGTGTCCCCCTGTTTTCTTTATAAAGTCATACCTTGCTTTATGTGAGCTTGTTTTTCTTTCTTTCTTTTGTCTTTTTGAGTCAGGGTCTCGCTATGCAGTTGAGGCTGGCCTTGAGCTCACTTTTGTAGCCCAGGCTGATCTCGAACTCACACCAATTCTCCTGCCTCAGCCTCCCGAGTGTTGGGATTACAGACATGAACCACCACACCCGGCTAAGCTTGTTTTTTTTTTCAATGTGAGCTTGTTTTACTCTCTCTCTCTTTTTAGGGAAGGGTCTGAGGGTGTTCAGAGTCTCACTACTAGATCGCACTGATAGATCCGCCTATTGACAGCCTCCCAAGAGCTGGGATTATAGGCACGTGCCTCTGTGCCCAGTCTCAATTGCCATCTCAGGGTGCCTCTGGGGTGGGGCTGGCATGGTAGGCCCTTTCATTTTCTATGGAAGGAGAAATGGCAAACACAAGTCCCAACCATGTGCTAGAATCCACAGCCACCCTCTTCCTGGCAAAACATTTCTGCTAACCAGGTGAGACACAGACTTCTGTCTGTAGATGAAAGATCCATGGCCACTGAAATAATCAGAAGTACTTAAAAGTAAACTTACCATCAGGGATGGTCGGTGTAGGAGGAGTAACTATGGTCCATCCTGCTTTCTTGAAAAGATCAATCTGCAGGACCAAAACAACCAAAGCGGGCTTAAGTTCATATTGGCTACTTTTATTCTTCTAGGGCAGTGGGTCCAATCTCCCCTGAAGAGCAGGGCTGCCTGAGGGAAGCCTGACCCACTGCCAAGACCAGGCAGGGACTGTCTGTCTTAGCTGCAGTTGTAAATTATGAGACATATCATGTTATTCAGTAGCAAATACCTCCTGTGGACAAACCCTGTTTGACAACACCGAGCAGTGAATCCACCATCTGAGGACAGTATATGAATTATCATTGTGATGGCATCTATTTCTGGGTGTCAGACATCTTCTGACACTCCATCAACAACCCAATTGCTTGATTGTAATATGGATGTGCACTGCTCAGCCTGTCACTGGGAGTCCCTAGGAGCCGCAGAAATGCTTAAAAGAAAGTGGAAATTGCTCTGGCTGTGAGGCTCTGTGGCTTTCCCACCATTCTGAGGTCTCTCCTACCTGGTGACACGGTCGGTCGGGGTTGGAGAGCACAAGGCCAGGCCCAATGATGTTGAAGGTGGCGTCGATGTGCATCGGGTTGGGGTCTTTAAAGGAAATGATATGGACTCTGTAGTCCGGAGCCAGATGCCTACGCATCCATTCAATGCCCAGGTAATTTGTTACCTGAAGATATAAAGAAGACATAAAACCTACAGGGACCTGGTTCTGTGTTTAGAAAACCAAATACACATGGTCCGGAAGTACTTTAATATAGAAATAAAACACCTGCTCATCCAGGGTGGGATTTTGGGGGCAGCTTTTACTAACCTGGCTTCTCTGTGCAAAAATATCTCTTCCAGCTCGAATAAAGTCAGCAGCATCAAAGCAGGGCTCAAACTCAGTGGTCACAAACTTTCCCTGAGCAGCCAGTTTGTGTCTGTCTTCCACACTGTGGATGGGATAATCCTAGCCGGAACAAGAGCAAAACACGCAAGACACTCATTTCTTTCTTTCTTTCTTTCTTTCTTTTTTTCTTTCTTTCTTTCTTTCTTTCTTTCTTTCTTTCTTTCTTTCTTTCTTTCTTTCTTTCTTTCTTTCTTTCTTTCTTTCTTTCCTTCCTTCCTTCCTTCCTTCCTTCCTTCTTTCTTTCTTTCTTTCTTTCTTTCTTTCTTTCTTTCTTTCTTTTTTTGTCTTTTTGAGACAGGGTCTCGCTATGCAGTTCAGGCTGGCCTTGAGCTCACTTTTGTAGCCCAGGCTGGTCTCGAATTTTCACTGATCCTCCTGCCTCAGCCTTCCAAGTGCTAGGATTACAGGTGTGCGCCACCATGCAAGCCCTGAGAAACTCATTTCTGAGGGTGCATCTTACTGTAACCAAACTAGCCCAACATAGCAATCATTTCCCCAAGACTGCTGCTCTGTTCTAGACTAGAACAGGCACAGGGGAGATGTAGGTCTGTGATAGGCAAACTGAAACAATAACACCACCACCAAAACAAAATTCAGACACTGAGTGTGACAGTAATTTTCTGCTACTTGGAATTAAGTTGGGGGCTGGGGAGATAGTTCAGCGGCATAAGTGCCTGCCTGGTGGGCACAGGGTCCTGAGTTCAATCTCCAGTGATGAAAGGAAGGAAGGAAGCAAGAGAGAGAGAGAGAGAGAGAGAGAGAGAGAGAGAGAGAGAGAGAGAGAGAGACAGGTAACAGGATGAAGTTACTCTTTTCCTTCAGAAAAGGAACTTTACCTGAGTCTAACCTATGAAATAAGATCTTCTGCTTCCCAACCAGGTCAAGGTATAATGTATTTATTCCTGTCTTTGAATTCCTAGAAGAATTTTGGCTTTTATGCTTTTTTTCCCCCATAAATGGTCAAGTAGTAAGTGATTTAATAACAGACACACAGTTGCACCTTGGGACCAAGATACCCCAACCTATGGATGCTGAATTCCACGACATAAAACAACATAGTGTTGGCATAGTCTACCCATGCTTCCCATGCTTGCAATGAGTTTTGGGCTACGCGCAGGAAGCAGCAAGGTAAGAGCTGCGTAAACAGCTGCTGACTGCATCACGAGGGGCTACGGATAAGGACAGTGTCTGCGCATGCTCCCTACATGCACTGCTTTATTTTACTTTTGTGTTTTTGGTACTGGGGACCCAACTCAGGCCTTTGCGCTTGCCAGGCAGATGCTTAAGCTGCTGAACTGTCTCCCCAGCCCCATGTGCCACTGTGAAAAACCCCTTTTGATCCGCGGTGGGTTGGATCCATAAATGCGGAGAAGGCAGCTGAGCATTTCATCGCACTGTGCATCTGGCCTGGAGACCAGCACCTTTTTCTAGAAGAAGGGAAGGGACGTTGGCCTGGTGACACTTCTGGTTCTACCCATGAACAGCAGTGTCCTGAGGCCAAGTTCTCTGTAATGAAATGAAGCTAGGACCCGCTACCATGGTTGTGAAGAAGAAACAGACTCGAGGATATAGACAAAGAGCGAGGCGGAGGCATCCCCACAAGGTAGGCACCAAGCAAAGCTTACTGCTATTATTAGTGACTTCACTAAGCCAACTACTGTTATCACCAGATCAGTCTCGAACTCGCACCGATCCTCCTGCCTCAGCCTCCCAAGTGCTGGGATTACAGGTGTGCGCCACCACACCTGGCAACAAACAAACAAGTCTTTACTCTTTTTTTTTTTTTTTTTTTGTCTTTTTTGAGACAGGGTCCCACTATGCAGTTGAGGCTGGTCCTGCGCTCACTTTTGTAGCCAGGCTTGTCTCGAACTCGCACCAATCCTCCTGCCTCAGCCTCCCAAGTGCTGGGATTACAGGCGTGAGCCACCACGCCCGGCTCACTCCTGTTTTCATCATGGGAAAAAAGTAGGTGTTGGGCTGGTCAGATAGCTCAGCGGATAAAGGCACCTCTTTAGCCTGGCATGGTGGTACACGCCTGTAATCCCAGTACTTGGGAGGCTGAAACATGAGGATTGGTGTGAGTTTGAGACCAGCCTGGGCTATGAAAGTGAGCTCAAAGCCAGCCTGCACTGCATTGCGAGACCCTGTCTCAAAAAGACAAAAAAAGGAAGAAAAAGAAAGAAAGAAAGAAAGAAAGAAAGAAAGAAAGAAAGAAAGAAAGAGCACCTCTTTAGGTGGCTGCAAGGGCTGGAAATTTGATTCCCAGTGGCGTGCTATGGTGGCCCCACCCCCGAGGTGCACTGAGGTGGTGACTGAGGTTGGGTGTGGTGGCATGTGCCTATAATCCCAGTAGTTGACAGGTTGAAACACAGGAGGATCATTACTTGAGTCTGATCTGTATAGTAAGACCCTGTACTAAACACATTAAGACCCTTGACCACCCAGCAAGAAAAAAAAAAAAAAAAAAAAAGAAAAAAGAAAAAAATACTTAATTACAATGCACGAAATGCAGAGCTAGATTGGTGAGATGAGCTTTAGGAGGCTTAGATTCAATAGCCTCCAACATCACAAGCTTCACTGGTGGCCCACGGCAATTGCAGAACATTTGACTATGTATGTATCTGCTTCCTCTTAGTCCAAAGAGAAGTATATTCTTTTCCTTTTTTTTTCTAAGCAACATCAATAGGGAGGTGGGTCATGCCCACACACTGTACTCTGTAGAACGATTGTGAGAACAATATGCAATATGTCAACTTTCAAAGAAAAGAAAGGGGAAAAGAAAAAAAAAATAATAATGTTGATTTAGAAGGGTTAATGTTTAGAGCCAGGCGTGGTGGCGCACGCCTGTAATCCCAGCACTCAGGAGGCTGAGGCAGGAGGATCGGTGAGAGTTTGAGAGCAGCCTGGGCTACAAAAGTGAGCTCAAAGCCAGCCTGAACTGCATAGTGAGACCCTGTCTCAAAAAAGACAAAAAAAAAAAAGAAGAAGAAGGGTTAATGTTTAATTGTTTGACCAATCTTATATACCTACATGTATTAATCTAAACTGATCTGATGATGAAAATATGTAATATAACCATTGTTAAATTTAAACAATAAAAAATTGAAACTTGAAAAAAAATAAACACATTAAGAGAAAGAGAGAGAGAAAAGAAAAGAAAAAGTAGGTGATGTCCTCAGTTTCTGAGATGGGAACCCGCATAGTGTCTCAGAGAATCTCCATCCTACTCTTGTGGATTACTTGTTTTATTTTTTTTTTTATTATTATTATTTTTTTAGAATTATCATTTTTTTTCTTGTTTCAGAACTTTTGTTTGTTTGTCTATTTATTTTTATGGCCAGCTCAGCCTGCCCTGAGGGCAAGGCTGGTGCAGCATGTGGTGCCGGGGATAGAACCATGGTCCCTGCAGCCACCTGCAGGCGCTTTAGAACACTGAACCATTCTGCCGGGCCCCTCTTGTGGATTACTTGTAAGCGCTCTTGTACGCAGGGCCTTACCTTGTCGTAGAGCTCGTCCACCATCATGGGCTTGGGGGCTGTAGTCCACTTGGCCCCGCGGTGGAAGTAGTCTTTGATGAGGGAGCGGTATGCTCTGTACTCAAAGAAGCGCGAGCGCCAGGCCATGGGGGCCTCAATGATCTCGTTTCCCACCACGATAAGGATGTCTCGAGGCATGGCGCTGTACAAACCTGCCAGCCGGGGACAGGGACAGATTTTTAGCTGAAAGCATGACCAACGCAGATGCTTTTTTTTAAATGTTCTTTTGCATCATTAACTAACCAAGTACCAATTCTGATCATTTCCCTAACAACAGCCACCCACACCAGCTATCTCGCTAATGCCAATTCCCCAGTTAGGAAGGCCTGTGCAATGTGATCTAATCTGTTGTTGGGTTTTTAAATTATCAGCATGTTTTACATACAACATATGCACATAATTATATAAAATGTAGAAAAAGGGGAATGATACATACTGGAAAGCTAACCCAAATTTGGTATGGGGTAGGCAAGCCAAGTAAAAAAGAAGAAGAAGAAGAAGAAGAAGAAGAAGAAGAAGAAGAAGAAGAAGAAGAGGAAGAAAAAATGAAGCCATGAATTGGTTGTTCACCAAGACGTTGAATGAGCCGCCAAGGGGTCTTGTCTGTTGGTTCCTTTCTTGCTACTTCAAGACAGAATTCTTTTTTTTTAAATGTATTTGGTGGGCCCAGCAGGATGGCTCAGTGGTCTAAATCACCTGCTTAGGAAAGCCTGGGCAGCTGCAGGGACTGTGGTTCGATCCCCGGCACCACATGCTGCGCCAGCCCTGCCCACAGGGCAGGCTGAGCTGGCCATAAAAATAAAAATAAACAAACAAAAGTTCTGAAATAAGAAAAAAATAAATAAATCAAATAAAAAGTTCTTTAAAAAATAAAATAAAAATAAAATGTATTTGGTACAGGGTCTCACTATGCAGCTCAAACTCATAGTGAATCTCCTGTTTTCAGCCTCCTCAGTGCTGGGAGTATAGGTGTGCGCCACTATGCTCAGTCTCGGTGGCCAGCTCAGTGCACCTTGGTACTGGGGATTGCAGTCCCTGCACTCACCTAAGCAGAACCTTAGTCCTCTGAGCGATCTTGCCAGCCCTCCAAGACAGAATTCTTAAAGTACTATCAATATCATAGAAAAACTGGGCCAAGGATCATTCTGGAGCTATACCATAAAAATAGCCATGCTTTGTTGCCAATAAAAAAAAAGAAAGAAAAAAGAAAAAACTGCGATATTTCTACTCCTCTTTCATTTCTTTCTTTTTTTTAAAAAAAGTTATTTATTTATTTATTTGGTATGGAGTCTCTTTACACAGCTTGGACTCATAATGATCCTCCTGTCTATGGGATTATAGGCTTGTACCACCTCACCAGGTTTTGGGGTTGGCACATAGTACTGGGGATCGAACTGGGTCCTTGCACTTTGCCAGGCAGGCACTTAGACCACTGAGCTATCTCCTCGGCACTCCTCTTTCATTTCTGCTCTTGAGGAAACTTAAATGGAATTCACTGTCCATCTTGAAGGAGAAGCCATAAAATCTTGGGAAAATTGCTTTTTTCAAGGTAACCCCACCAGGCACACAATAGAGTTTTTAGAGCGTGCACGTCTTGAGCATATCTGAGCGAACCAAGCTGTTTCTAAATACCCTTCCAAGTTTGAGGGATTGGCAAAACAAAGGATCTCCAAAAGCATTCTCAAACTTTTCTCTTTCCACACTAAAGAAATAAATCATACATCACAGTCAAGGTGTTGGCAGATGGGCTTTCTATAGCACTTACCCGTAGACTCAAAATCAGGAGTTTTATACTGAAATGACCAGTCAATGGGATCGGGTCTCCTCACGATCACCCCTTCCATTTTTAAAATATTGCACATTTCTTCTATTTCAGCGACAGCCTTTTTCAAGTGATCTTTGGGAAAATATTGGCCTCCATACTTTTGGTAAAATGGCCAGTACTTTTCATATGTGTTGGCCTAGAAGCCGGAGAAAGAAAATGAAGTAATTACAGAAGAAACGTTCAGCTTAGGGTAGGCTTGTCAGTGGCGGACATGATGGCACTGAGCCCAGAGCCACATTCTGCAAATTGTTGACCCCTAATCCCCTCCAAGACACACAGTGTCTACTGGAAGAAGAGCTCTAAATTATCTTGATATTTGGGGGCCTTTTGATCCATTTCCACAGATCTCATGCCCAGCCACTACCAGCATGTCTGCCTCTCTCCACAGGCTTGGAGTCTTCTTGGCTGTCCTTGCCCTGAGCGTTCCAGTTAGAAAGCCTTACTAGAATTAAGCAAGAGAACAAGTAAAAGAGAATAAGAACACCAGCACTAAGTTCAAGGCATGGTTTAGCCACCCATTCCAGAATTCTGTCTGGAAAACAGAGCTTATGTTTTCTATTTTATAGGGGGAAAAGCCATTTTGCTGTGGTTGTGATCACAGACATACTTTCAAACCCTCTATTGAGTTTCCCATCCAACAGAGCTTGCACTTGGCCAAGGGGTGTGGTCATGCAGGGTGGGTTTTGGTGCCAGTTTGTCACTGGGTCTCCCACCCATGACATGTTTCCTCCACCATCCACCCAGACTCGCTCTGCATTTCAAGTTGTTTCATCAAGGCAGAAAATATTTGGTAAGTGAATTCACATACTTTCAGTGGCTGAGAAAAACTCAGGATGGAGAAAGTTCCCACCAGTTTTAAGAAAAAATGCAAAAATCTAGATTCCTGATGTGTCTAAGCTCTTAGCCGATTGAAAGAGATACTTTGGGACATTACATGAGGCATGCTGAAATTTGTGAAGACAGGTAAAGCACAGCTCAAGAGGCTAAGCAGCCTTGGACCTCTGTCAGAACACTAGCAAAGCCATGTACAGTCACATAACATTCGGCTAATGTAGAGAGTAGTCAAAGTGGGTACTTTTTGCCCCACCCCCACCCTCCAAAGCAGGTATTTTTAAAGAATCATTTCTCTGTATCACTAACTAATAAACCCCCACTCCTGATGATTTCTCTACAAATCAGACACCCATGGATAGGAGCAAGTACTAGAAAGAACTAAGAAACTGGCTCAGTGTGACTGACAAGTACATGTACCTTAGCTAGCTACTGCACTACTCTGGACAATGCTATCCAGGAGACAGAGCAACTACTCACGCACCCATTTTTTATGCAGGCACAGAGACTTGGGAAGTCAAGCACTTGCCTGCTACCTGCCCGAGCAGGACAAGAATTCTAGGGCTCCAACTGTCACTATAATGGTGCCACTCATCTGCAAAGGCGTTTGGCTGTGTTCTGCTGGCCTGAACACTTTCACTTTATATATAAAATGTTTTGCAACTGAAATTGCTTAATTATGGTTCACATTGTTCTCAGTGGTTTTTGTCCATCAAGATGGGACCAAATGTCTAGGCATCTAACCCTTAATGTCAAAGACCATACTTCTCTAGGTGTCTGTCACTGTTTTCATTTTGGCTTCACTCTGGTAAGTTATCAGATGCACAAATGCAGACTCACCTCTTCCTCGTTCCACCTCTAGGTTCACTAGAACCCAGCCTGGGGCACAGGGAATAAACAGGAAACACATCTCTAGCAATCATGCAGGGTGTGCTTGAATCGCCAAGCAAGGGCCTGGTATATGAAAGCCCACAGCCCTAGCCTGGCCCATGCCTGCTTTTGTAATAGAGTTTTATGGGCACATGGACCTACTCCTTTGATTACGTAGTGACTGTTACTGCTCTTGCACTACAAATGTAGAATTGGGATAAGCGGTTGCAACACAAACTTCTGTTCTGAAAGGCTCCAATTATCTACTATCCGGCCCTATACAGAGAAAGTTTGCTGACTGTAACAGGCTGAATTTCTGAACTATGAAAAAAAAATCTGAATGACTTAAGGCCAGCCCTCTCTTGCAAAAGCAACAAGCTTTCTCACTGTACACTCCGAGGGATTTCTGTGGCAAGTGAGGATAACGACGCTTTATTTTCTCCTCTGACACGTCCTGGTACTGCTTATCCATTCACCACTTCCTGCTTCCCATGCCAGGCACATCTCCTGCCATCCTCTAAGGGACAAGAATCCTTTGACAGTTAGCACCAAGCTACAGCAGACACTCGGTCAAGTTGTCCTGCCAAACTCCTTCCTTCCAAAGCCTCTTGTGTGGCTACTGGCACAGAACGGAGACTGCAAAGTTTCCCAGGAGAAAGAAAATAATTATTTGAACAAGCATGAGTTTTTCTAGCTTGTAATCCAGCGAGTGTTGGACAAAGTCCAAATAGCCAGGGCAAATTACATTTTTCGAGACCGAGTTGGAAACTGTTGACACTTCCTTTATGGCCCTGCTCAGTGAGCTAACAATC
This sequence comes from Myocastor coypus, assembly GCA_004027025.1. Taxonomy (NCBI): domain Eukaryota; kingdom Metazoa; phylum Chordata; class Mammalia; order Rodentia; family Myocastoridae; genus Myocastor; species Myocastor coypus. Next base: position 44,297 of record PVJA010008561.1, on the reverse strand, counting down.
ATTTACCAAGTGTCTGCATGAGAACGAACGCTGTAATAGATGCTCAGCTGATAATATTTGTAATAATCTGCTGCAGAGATAGGGCCACATTCCTGGAAAACTTTACAGTCCTCCAGGGCCGGCCATCTTTTGGGGGTGGGGTTGCTAAGTGAACTGTTAAATGCTATGTTTGGAAACTAAGAAATAGCAATTGAAACTAACTTTTACTTATCCAGCCATAAACTTACAGGAACCTTAAGTAATTTTATGTTTTATAAAAGGTCTTCTTTCAAGAGTTCTGTTTTTAAAAGTACAGAGCAAAACCCAAAGCAAGTATCCACTATGTTCTGTAGAATACAAATCCATTTAGCTTTTTAAAAATTTGTGCTTCCCAGCATGACTTGACTTGTGCTTCCTGTGCTTTCTCTCTCCTCAAGATTTCTCTGGCATTTGTACTTCCCTGCTCAGCGCTCTATAAACAGTTTGCTACATTACTGTTCTCAAGCTGATGAATGTATCTGTATTGTTCTTTTCTGCTTCCTAGGGACCATGCATGTTTCTGATGCATTTTCTTCCCTCTCATTGTCTACTTTAGCCTGTCATATCAAACAGAAATAACCAGGAAAATGAAGCTGGACTGTCTAAGCTACTTGTGTCTGCAAGCATTATACTCGAATGTACTTTTATAAAGTAACTGGCTAACTGAATCCATACAACTACAGTGAGATGTAGTTTTGAGGTTTAAAATGCTTAACACATAACTTAATTTTTTTTTTTCTTTTTGAGGACTGGGGAGATAGTTCCATGGCACAAGTGCCTGCTTGACAAGTGCAATGTTGTGGGTTTCAACCCTAGTCCTGTAAAAAAAAAAAAATCTTTTTAATGTATTTGTTATAAGACCTCACTATGCAGCTCGGACTCATGGTGATCCTCCTGCTTTTCAGCCTCCCTAGTGCTGGGATTACAGGTGTGCACCACCATGCTTAGTCTCAGTAGCTGGCTCAGTGCACCTGACGTGGCATGTGGTGCCAGGGACTGACTGCTGGTCCCTGCACTTGCCTAAGCAGGCATTTAGTCTGCTGAGCTATCTTGCTGGCCCCAAGTAACATATAAACTTTTACCTTCAACTTTAATCCTGTCAGACAGTTAGCAAACTTATTTTCTTCACTTGTGTGGGGCCAGAAATTTGCAAAATGTTCCACAAGGTCAAAGAGCTGATTAATCAAGTTTTTATCAAATACCTAATTAGATCACAGTCTCCTGACCTGGGAATGATACACTTTCCAGGAGCTGGTGAAGTTACAAAGTCTAAAGTCGTAGAGCGCCGGGTGTGATGGTGCATGCCTGTAATCCCAGCACTCGGGAGGCTGAGGTAAGAGGATCAATGTAAGTTCGAGACCAGCCTGGGCTACAAAAGTGAGCTCAAGGCCAGCCTGAACTGCATAGCGAGACCCTGTCACAAAAAAAAAAAAAAAAAAAAAAAAAAAAAAAAAAAAAAAAAAAAAAAAAAAAAAAAAAAAAAAAATGTCATAGAGCAAGTGACAAGGAGCTCAAAATACTGTCTGATTTCATGAGATCATGTGGTATAAAAGTCAGTAAATATCAAGACAAGATAAATTAACTTCGCCTAATTTTGAACTTTAGTTTTATCCAATTAAAGTTGTTAGGCAATGCGACAGCTTCTTTTCCAGGCCTTTAAAAAAACATATGCAGAGCATATAAATTAATCACTTCCTCCACTTTTACATATCAGAATCAAGGATAGTTGCAGAACAATAAGAAGAAATTATTTATTTTTTATCCTTTCTTCCTAATTTGAGAACTACATCCTGCCAAGAGATGTTCTGATGCTCCAACACTTCCTGGCTTTTTCTGCAGCTCTCCAGACAGCTCGCTTGCCTGGACTGTCAGTTCACATAAGAGAGTGCCTGTTGCTTCCAGGCCAGCACGGTCCCCTCTTCCATAGGAGGGAAGTTCTCTGTTATCCCTACAGAACCCTGTTACATGGAGACAATACTTCTGGTGATGGCAATGGTGCCCCTGCGACATTTACTGCCTCTTGTTCCTTTCAGCAGCTCATACGCTAACACTGGGACCACCTGGAGATCAGCCTGGTCCCCACACAAGGGTGACACACAAATTCATAAAGCATCCCGTGTTTTTATATAGACACAAGACAACTTAGATAACTGTACTGCTAATTTCTATGGGCTTATTGAAACAGTTAATGCCTGATTGATCAGTTTTGCAAGCTTAAATCTGGCAGTCTAAACAACTATTTTGAAGATAACAATATGCAATATAACAATCATTGTTAACTACTTCCTATCATTTTGTTTTGAAACTCTATATCATTTTTATTGTTTTATTCTCTTTAAATAAAAAATAATTTTTTTAAACTTTATTTCTTTATGTTATGGCTGGCTCAACCTGCCTTGGGCATGGGGTTGGCACAGCCTGTGGTGCTGGGATTGAACCTCAGTCCCTGCGGTTGCCTAAACTTGCCTAAGCAGGTGCTTTAGACCACTGAGCTATCTTGCCAGCCTAAAAAAAAATTTTAATTAATTAAATTTCTCAGTCTACAAATGAAAATATAAATATTCAAGAAGAATTTGCATATGCTGAAGACATATTTGTAAAGTGTGCTCCTGGGCTTTGTCTGGCAGGAGGAAGTTGCTCTCTTGGACCCTGATGCAGTTTATTCTCTGAATGCGAGCCCACAGGGCTGCAGCCAGGAGAACTCTGCAGATGCAGAATCCTAGGAGGTTCTAAAAGGCAGCCTGCTGAGCACTGAGGTTGACTGTTGGAGCGGGCAGCACAGCCCCGAGCGAGCACCCTCGAGCCTGCCACACTAGCATGTCTCTAAGATGGTGCACGGCTAAAGTGGGGAGCCTGGGAGCGGGGCTGAGGATGATCAAATGACCAAATCTGGGTTTTAAACACAATCACCAGTAACTGCTGAGTACAGGCCCAAGAAAAGAGTAAACAGAGGAGACCATAGGGATCAAGTGTCACCATGCAGAAGCAGATGTGCTCTGCAGAGGCAGGGGGACGGAGCCAAGATGCTCTGAGAAAAGCCTTGTTAGATCCTGGAGATCCCCTTGTAGAATGTGACAAGAATGCACCAGTGATGTCTGGGGTCTTAACTTGACCAAGTAGGAATGACAAGTTGAAAAGGAAGGAGGAGGCCTGTTTTAGCAGGGTGGCAGACAGCTGAGCTGTAGCTGTGCCAAGGGCGAGGGCCTGTGCAGTGCCCATGGGGCAAGTGCTGATCTAGACAGAGCTTGGGAGAGAGACAGGAGGAGGGGGAAGAGGAGGAAGAAGAAGAGGAGGAAGAGGAAGAAGAGGAAGAGGAAGAGGAGGAAGAGGAAGAGGAAGAGGAGGAAGAAGAGGAGGAAGAAGAAGAGGAAGAGGAGGAAGAAGAAGAGGAGGAAGAGGAGGAGGAGGAAGAAGAGGTCAGAGCTTCAGCAGCATGGCTACAAGGAGGTGCCCAAGGGAAACCCTGCCCAGCCAGCTTTCCAGACTGAAGCAAGGGAAGTAAGGAGCCCAGAGCTACTAACTGCATGAACGGGCCCCTGGATGGGGAAGTTGCAGGAAGTAATCAACTTGGAAAAATAGTGTCCAAAGGCACAGAGGCGGCAAGCCAGGTAGCTTAAAGTTAATCCCGACTGAAGACAGCCACAGAAGCGCAGACAGCGAGCCGAGCACCCACCCCACCCTCGAGGACAGCCTCACTTTACCTTCACTTCCACCGTGAAGGGCGGCACACAGGCGTTCTCCGCCCTGCCCACGATCACTTCCTCTAAGGGGTCCCACTCGTTGTAGGAGGAGACAGGGCAGTCCTTGGGTAGAGGATTGGTGGCTTTGTCGTCAGCTGCACAGGATTTCTGGGAGGAGGCCGGGGCGGCCTGGGTGCTCTGGAAAGTTCGCGGCACCCATCCTGTCAAGGCTCTTCCAAGCTTTGGAGAACAACAAGAGCGTCACTGCGCAGCCCTGCTCCTCACACACGGGAGGAGGAAGGGCGGAGGGCACAGGTGGAAAGGCCATGCTATAACCCAGTCAGACATTTAAAACCTTTTAGGGGACAGTAACCAAGGTGATAGCAGTGTGTGGGTGAGCAGGGACTGCGAGACTGTGGGTGGTTTTGTCTGTAACCTTCTTGTGCTATCTATAAACTCTCTTTATCTATTTTGTCCCTAGCCATAGAGTTTCCTGTTCATAGTTCAGAAGTGGTGTCTGCAGGAGGAGCTCTAAGTGGACCCATCTCCGGAACAAGACAGTCATTCTCTTCCCTGGAAGCTCCCCCGATTGGTAACTTCCTGCCTTGTACAGCTGGGAGAAAAAGAAGAAGAAGCCTCCTTCCCCTGGGCATCTAAAGTGAGCAATATTAGGGTCTCCTCCCATAACCATTTGTAAGAAATCCTATCTTTCAGAATAAGCAGCTTCAAACCCCAATATTTTCCACCTCTGACAGGTGCTTCATGTCCCTCTATTCTTTGTGTTCACCTGCCATGGGCCTCATTTTACAGGTGGCCCTAGACACCCCAGCCAAGGTTAAGAAGGAGATTTAAAAATTTCAAAAGCCCCCCCCCCCCAAAGCCTATAAAATCAAGAACGGGAAGAGCGCTCTCACCTATCACCCTCCAGGCAAACTGCACCCCCCAGTCTCTACCCCCCTATTTATTTGATAGCATCAGGAAGGGACATGAGGGGCGCTGAGAGGGACCCCAAGCACCAACAAAGTGACTGTTGGCGGGCGCCAGCTGCTCCACTGGGCCGGCTGGGGAAGATCCTAACGCTGTGCTCTCCTTTAGGGCAAGGTAGGATCTTTGTGGCGACCCAGAGCAATGCTGGAGACACTCATGTCGCTCTACATCCATGTATCAGCCCCATACTCACTTCCCCAAAAGCTTCCCACCGCTATGCCCATGCAGAGCACCAAACGCCAATAACGCCAGCGGTCCCTGATAGCCGCATACTCTCCTTGGTCTCGGCGCGAGTAGCACACCACCGGCACCAAGCTCTGGCTGTGGGAACTCTCGGTCGCGCAGCTACCCTGGTGTGGTGCACTTGTCCTCCCTCCCGCACCCTGGGGGGGGGGAGGAGCTCCCCATATTCTGGGTAGTCAGTGAGGGCATCTGTCGCACGCACCCGAGACCCGAGGTAGTGCAGGGCCTCAGCGCCGCGGCTCCCGCCACGCACACACCGCACGCGCAGCATCCCGGTCGTCGGTCAGTGCAGGTCCGCCGCCGTGGAGCCCCGCGGGTGGGTGTGTGTACCTCACACCGCAGCGCCGCCGTTTATAGCACTGGATAGGCAGGACACGTCCAGGACACACCCCAGACCACGCCCCCAGTTGTGGAGTGAGAGCCTCCAGGCGGCGACTGGGGCGCAGAGTTGCCTGGAGAGGGGGAAGGCGTCTTCCCGGAGAAGAAAATTATGTTAGCCGTGACTCTGGCGCAAACTTGAAATTTAAGTTTACAAGACGGGCATGATGGCGCATGCCTGTAATTCCAGCATGCTGGAAGCTGAGTCAGGAAGATGAACCGCCAGTTTGAGACCAGCCTGGACTATATAGCTTAGACATTGTCTCAAGACAAGACAAACTAGAGAGCAAAGAGTTGCTTTGTGAACTGGCAACAGATGAAAATAATTTAGGGGGCCGGCGAGATAGCACAGGGACACAAGTGCCTGCCTGGTAAGTGCAGGGTTGTGAGTTCGAGCCCTGGTTCCACAAAATAAATATAAATAAATAAATAAATAAATAAATAATTTAACCTTGCAATGCAGGAATGCAATTTTAGGTTTAGACCCACTGGTGTGCCCAGATCCTGCACTCCCATTTTATTTTATTTTATTTTATTCTTCTGTATTTGGTACAGGGTCTCACTAAGCAGTTTGGGCTTATAGTGATCCTTCTATTTCCAGTGTCCTCGGCACTGGGATTGCAAGCATGCACCACCACACCCAGTATTGGTGGCCCACTCAGTGTTCTCCAGGACCAGTGGGGCATGTGGTGGTGGGGATCCAACCCCAGTTCCTGTGCTTGCCTAAGCAGGTACTTGGTCTGCTAAGCTACCTCATCAGCCCCACTGTCCCCACTTTAGAGTGAATACAACGTCTTAAACAGGATTTTGCTTCCCAGTCACTCCAGGTTTAAGATGAGAGAAGTCTGAAACTTGGGCCACCTGTCCTCTGCCTCCCTGCAGCTGACTGAGAGACCTGAACACTGGTCATTTCTCAAGGTCCTTGGCTGTGTGCTCTTGGGTGGACACACGATCCTAAAAATAGAGACACAGGTGAGGAGTAGGGGATGACTTCCGACAGTGCCTTTGCTTCTGTCACATGTGTCACGCTGCTTTTTTCAACTCCATCAGGGCGCTTTGCACAAAGCAACATCTTAGAGGCTGAGGAAGAAGGATCCCAACTCTCCATCCAGCAAAAAAAATGTGAGGCAGAGCCGACCAAAGTAGTCTTGAGACTACAAAAGGAAACCAAATGATCCCTCCGCCACTTTCCTTTTTCTGTTATTTGTTTTTGTTCTTGAAAAAGACTTCTGCAAGCATCTTGTGGCACCACCTTACCAACTGGAAGCACATGGGGCCTGGCAGGATGGCTCAATGGTCTAAAGCGCCTGCTTAGGAAAGCTTAGGTGGCTGCAGGGACCGCAGTTCAATCCCTGGCACCACATGCTGCGCCAGCCCTGGCCTCACGGCAGGCAACTGGTAGCACAAGCCTTTATAGTGAGCTCTTTGCCGAATAGTGGGCCAGCTCGGTGGCGTATTTGCAGTGATGTTTGCCAGTACCTTGCTCCAGAGTTGCTGTCTTATTCTTCAGAAATAATTCAGAGAATGAATGCTTGCCCTCCCTCCCTTCCTGTTTTAACAGAAAACACCAATAACTCTGATTGAACGGATAACTTTAGGAGCTTGTGCGTTTCATACTTAGTGGAACATGTGTTCCAGGCCAATAATAGAGTGGCTCTGTAGAGTCATTAAATGGTATAATTCAGCATAGTGGGTCTGCAAGGGAGTAAAATGGCAACGAATAGAAAATGCATTGGATGTTTGGGACAAGACTTGGCTTTTTCAGTTTCTTGTTCACCGCTATTGTTTTGGAGATACAGCCACTTCTATCTGATTCCAGCTCACAAAATACAGAGATTTTTTTGTTGTTGTTGTTTTGTTTTTCAGACAGGATCTCACTATGCAGTTCTGGCTGATCTTGAGCACACTTTTGTAGCCCAGGCTGGTCTCAAACTCCCATTGATCCTCCTGCCTCAGCCTCCCAAGTGCTGGGATTACTGGTGTGTGCCACCTCACCTGGTTCTAAAATACAGAGATTTTGAAATGTGTCCTGAGATTAAAACAAAGCAAAACCCAGTACAGACATTGGCCAACAAAATGAACAGAAAAGCCTGTTTTAAAAATTTGTTATTTCATGAAACTAGTCCACATTAGCAACGTGGCTTAGGGAGGCAGGTATACAAGGCTGTGTTCCTAGAACTCAAAAGTACAAACACTCTGAGAAATGGTGTAACACACACACACACACACACACACACTGGGTGAGGTGAACTATGTATAGAAGTCACCTGTTCTGAGACACATTGGCCCCTCTAGCATTAAGGATAGGATATTCCCAAATTGAAGCAGATAAAAGACTAGAATGTGCAGAAGCACAGCTGCATTTTTAGAAGAGCTATTGAACTGCATTAATAAGATATCACTGGGCCAGCGAGATGGCTCAGTGGTCTAAAGTGCCTACTTAGGCAAATTTAGGCAGCCGCAGGGACCTCAGTTCAATCCCTGGCACCCCACACCTAGGGCAGGCAGAGCTTGCCATAATAACATTAATTAATTTTTTTTTTTTTTTGTCTTTTTGAGACCGGGTCTCGCTGTACAGTTCAGGCTGGCCTTGAGCTCAGTTTTGTAGCCCAGGCTGGTCTGAAACTCTCACCGATCCTCCCACCTCAGCCTCCCAAGTGCTGGGATTACAGGCGTGTGCCACCACGCCCAGCTAACATTATTTAATTAATTAATTAATTAAAATATAACTGGGAGGACAGACAGGACATTGATGATCTCAGTCACCCCTGCGTAAGGGGCTTGGCTGGCTGAGGGAAAGTCACGGTAGAGGTCTTTCTCTGTAAGTTCTATTGTACCTTTGAATTTTGAACTTGGGAGTGAATAGCATAATAAATACACCAAAATATACAAACTATTGGGCCGGCAGGATGGCTCAGTGGTCTAAGGCACCTGCTTAGGAAAGCTTAGGCAGCCACAGGGACCGCGGTTTGATCCCTGGTACCACATGCTGCACTAGCCCTGCCCCCAGGGCTGAGCTGGCCATAAAAAAAAAAAAAAAAATATATATATATATATATATATATATATATATATATATATATATAGTTGTGACTGCCCACATGGAGTGTTTTTTATTTTTTTATGTATTTGGTACAGGGTCTACAGGGTCTCACTACACAGATTGGACTCATAGTGATCCTCCTGTTTTCAGCCTCCCAGGAGTTGGGATTACGGGGCCCACCACCACACCCAGTCTCAATCACCATCTCAGCGCGCCCAGGGGGCGGGGCAGGCACAGCACATCCGGGATCAAACCCCGCCTAGCGCCATAGCGCTCTGCCTAAGCAGGCACTTTAATCTGCTGAGCTGTCTGACCGGCCCACTGGAGTATTTTAAAATCAAAGCAAGCCTGAACATGCATCTGTTGGCGTCTATCCATCCCGCTTCAAGGATGGAGATCAAATATTCGGTCTCTGAAGAAAGGAAACCCACTGAGGACAAGGACAATTCCATGGATTTTGATAGAGTCTGCCTTGGGTCTGTTCCTGCTTCTGGGGTCACCAACAACCTCCTTACCCCTGTGAACCTTGACAGGGGAGGTAGGGGAAGGAGTGACCCTGAGGGCTGAGATCACAGTCACCTGTTGCAAAACCTCGCGCTGGCAGTCCAGCTTCTCGCTCACAGTCCGGCGAGTTTGGTTGGCCTGCAAGCGCTGTGTATTCCTTCTAACGTCTCTCCTTCCCGCCTGCCTCTCAGTTCTGGACAAATGATGAAAACCACCTTTGGAACCTGAAGTGCTGCGGGAATGGCTTTTCCGTCCTGTGTTCTTGTGGCTTGCGGTGCCCTAGAACTTCTTGCTGATGAGCTGTGGCCCCCTGGACAGTGGAGGCCTACAGGAGAAGAGGCTGCTTCACCCTGGCACCGTGCTAGACCCAACCCTGCCCTTGCTCGGTGCCCTCAGAGAGCCCCGACCTCTTGCTTTGACATCGTGCAGCTTTTGATTTCAGATGAGTTGCAAAATCTTGTTCCATCAGCCTCCACCCCCTCTCCCTCCAAATCCTTTTGGGATTTTCCTGAGCTCTGAACAGCTGTGTTCCTGCTTCTCAGCACCTTCTAATGAAGGTGATTATTTCATCAGAAGGCAAGCGTAAAGGCCAGCCAGATAGTTCAGTGGACTAAAGTGCCAGCTTAGGCAGATGCAGGTACCGGGGTTCAACCCCAGGTGTGCAGTGCTGGCTTTGCTCCGGGACTCTCTGAGACAGTGATTGAGACTGGCTGTGGTGGTGTGCATCTATAATCCCAGTGCTTGGAAGGCTGCAAACAGGAGGATCACTATGTCTGGTCTGTATAGTGAGACCCTGTAGACCCTCTACTAAATATGTAAAAAAAAAAAAAAAAAGAAGGCAAGCATGAAACAGTAGCTCCGGCAAAGCCCAACTTCACACCTCCCCAAGTATTTAAGGTAACCTCAGCTTGAATTGGTGCTGTAAGTGACTTGACTTCAAGAAATTGAGAAGAAACCTCAGGACCGGATGCAGGAAATCATCTTACTGCCTTTACTTTGGTCCTCAGCATCTCTACTGGGATTCAAAAGCAGTAAATCCCAATCTCCTTTCTTTTGGTTCTAGGTAAATTTGAAGGCAAATGTCAACCCATTGAATAACACTGCAATCTCAGGGCATAGACAGGTGATTTTTGTTCATGGAAAAACAACTGCATTTGCTTTAACCCCACTCCAGCTTTTTGGAAATACGATGGCTACTGGGCTGATGGAGCCTTGTGCAGAGCAGGCCTCTGGGGCTCAGCAGCTTGTGCCTTTAAGCCCCATGCCTCTGGCTTTCTTGAAGACTTGGGGAAGGATCTGTTGCACAGTGTACATACATGTGTGTCTGTGTGTCTTGCACCTCCAGTGTTATTCTCTTGGGGATTTTGTGTTGTATCACACCCTGCCATCCATCTTCCAGGACATCCGAGTATTTCTTCTGGGGACTGTGTATCAGATTGCAGTTCTTCTTAGGAAGATACCAAGATTGCACAGTAATGGGGGGGGGCGTTGTGGGTTAGCACAGTTGTTTAAAGCGCCTGTTTGGGCAAACTCAGTCAGGTGCGCAGGACCAAGGCTTGATTCCCACATGACACCTCTTACCCGCCCTTAAGGCAGCTAGAGCCAAGCAAAAAACAAAACAGAGAGAGAGAGAGAGAGAGAGAAAGAGAGAGAGAGAGAGAGAGAGAGAGAGAGAGAGAGAGAGAGAGAGAGAGAGAGAATCTGTCTCAAGTCTCAAGATTGCCTAGTAAGATGCCCTGGAAGAGCTGAGCTCCTGTAGATCAGCAGGAACCCAAAATAAAGTTTGGAACATGGTGGTACTGCCTGCCAGGTTCAATAGTTGTTCTGATGCTGCACAGAAAACTCTGGAGGTGAGAGAGGCTTTGGGGCACAGCTAGCCACAGTCGCTGCCCCTGTGCTGCACCCCAGGAAGGAAGAAGTCTGTCAGGAGGGGACAGTATGCGCCATTGCCACAGTTCTGAAAATCTGCCTCCTGTCCAGCGTGCTTGAGCCCCACCTGGAGAATCTGAGCGGGAGCTGAAACAGGGCCATGGAGCCCACCAAGAATGGAGAAAGCTGTGCCTTCCCGCTCTCCCTAGACCAGCTCTTCCTTTTTTTATTAATAGACACATTTTTTTCCAATTTTGTTCATAGATACATATAAAGTCCACACAGTAAGATGTGCTCTTTCTAACCATCACTGTAACAGAGTCAATCTAATGCGTAATTTTGGTTTGCAGAATAGTAATGTGTCAGTTAAAAAGGCTAGAGGTGAATCTTGCACTTAAGGTTTTTTTCTTTTTTGTCTTTTTGAGACAGGGTCTCACTGTGCAGTTGAGGCTGGCCTTGAGCTCACTTTTGTAGCCCAGGCTGGTCTCGAACTCGCACTGATCCTCCTGCCTCAGCCTCCCGAGTGCTGGGATTACAGGCGTGCACCACCACGCTCGGCTAAGATTTTATCTTAAATTTTGAAGAAAACAACAATTCTTATGCTATATACTTTCCTAATAGATACAAACTATTTGTGCTGTATCTATGAAATTTGGAAGAAAGTTCATGTAGATATCAACAAATGACATAAAATTATATGACTTTAAACCACATCCAGTTCTACTATTGATAACACTCCTTGAGGACAGGAGGCTCTTTCTTTCTTACCCAGCCCCCGCCAGCGCGGGCAGAGCTGGCCAGGGTGGTAGGCCAGCCGTAGGCGGCACTCCAGGGAGAGGAAGCACACGGCTCACTTCTGGAGTGGCAGGGCAGCCCCCAAATTGCTGTCATAGAATGTCAGTGCCCCTGAGGTGCCTCTACCCACATCTGCCACCATGGTGGTGGGAGGACAGCTGTCCCCTAGGGTCCCCCTCCTGTCCTTCCCAAAATGCAGACTTTCAGACTCTGGCTTGCTTGGGACTTTCTTAGCAGCCTCTTTTAAGCAGACTTCCCATTTTTCACTTCTGGTTTATTTAGATCTTTAAAAAAAAAACCAAAATAAACAAACAAACAAAAAACCTACAGAGTAAGAAACAAATGGTGGTATCAACCACTAGAGAGCCATTAAGCAATTATGACATGTGTAGCCTTGACCAAAGTTCCTGAATGAATCTGTTCTGGATTTAGGAGAAAAACTTCATCATAGGATGGAACATGCACATGCTAAGGTTCACAAGGTTTTTTCAATAACCTATGGCCTTTCTTATGATATCAAGAGGCAAAAAAACAGAGTAGCAAGCTGGGCCTGCTGGCACACACCTGTAATCCCAGCACAACAGAGATCACTGCAAGTTTGAGGGTAGCCTGGACTACAGAGCCAAATACTCTCTTGAAAAGAGAGAGGAAAAAAGCAGAATGTAAAATCCTATAAACAATCATCTGTCAACCATGCTAGATACATATATATATATATATATATATATATATATATATATGATACATATATATATATATGATACATATATATATATATATATATATATATATATATATATATATATATATATATATATATATAAGACTCTGCGGGGAAAGATTACCAAAAGTTTAACAACAGTGCCCATCTTTGGGTAGAAGTAAAATTGTGTGATTTTCTTTTCCTTTCTTTCTTTCTTTCTCTCTTTCTTTCTTTCTTTTTGTGGAATGAGGGATTGAACTCAGGACCTGGCACTTGCCAGGCAAGTGCTTACTCTATTGAGCTATCTCCCCAGCTCTGTGTGTAATTTTCTGTATGAGACATTTGTTTCCAGGGGAGGAAAAAGCTGCACAGGCTAATATTTTTAAAGCAAAAGACCATGATTCTCCTTAGGAAGAGCTCCTCTTGTCACAGATAGTCTCCCTTCTACTCTGTTGCAAGAGAACTGTGGACACCACCCTGGGAGAAAACCTCCTATGGCCACCTGGCTCCCTGTTCTGTGTACACCCCAATGTGTCCGTCGGGAGCCAGCGTGGGAAGCCAACTACCCTATGCTCAACCTGTGCTTGCTGTTACCTTCTTGCCTACGTAGCATGCTGCCAGAGAGGAACTTTCTAGAATCCTGAGTCCCAGCAAGTGAGCTTCTTTGGGTGGGCTTTGGGAAATGGAGAAGTAACACTCAAGCATGTTCTATAGTCCTCTCTCTTTACGAGCCCTAAATTTATGTTTCTACTGTGACATGCAAAACAAGGCACCAACAGTATACATTGCGAAGGTTGACCAGAAATACTGTAAGAGTGGAATGGGGTGATCTTGGAAGTGTGAACTTGTTAGGGAGGCCTGATTTAGAAGTGACACTGTGACAGCTAACATGCTGCCTTGTCCTGAAATTAGGCTGTTTGTGTGACACTAGTTAACTCGCTTTGGGAAACAGATGGTATACATTAGAGAGAGAGAGAGAGAGAGAGAGAGAGAGAGAGAGAGAGAGAGAGAGAGAGACTGCAACATGAGATGTTTGTGCTTTTCTGGCCCCACTCTGTGGCAACCACATTTCTGAGTCAGCATTTGCTGCTGGAAAAATCCAGTAATCTGCAACTTTTTAAGGCACAGGCAACTAAGATAAATATTCACTACCATGGCACAGCTTTGGGCCCACATAGTACACTTGCAAGTCCTTCCAGTTGCACTTGTGTTGGAATCTTCTCCACCCTCTCCGGGCAGAGCCAAGCAGTTTGTACTGTGCTCCGTCACTCTGTTCATCTATTTATTTATTTACTTATTTTGGTACGAGGAACTCAAAACCTTGCACTTGCCACGCAGGCATCACTTCCTGCTAATATCACTTTTCAGCACTTATCACTCAAGTGACAGTGCATTGGTGTCACCAAGGCCTTCAGAGAACAAGGACTGTCACTCTGTCCCTGGTACCACTACCTACATGCTTGTGGAATTAATTACTCAATCAAATTTTTATTCTTTCCTGGAAATCAGTACCAAAATCTATAGCAAAATTTAAAATATTTGAGAGAAGAACATTTACAGAGTTCCAGAACTGGACAGGATCTCACCTTGCCCATGGGTGAGGCACTGCCCGCCAGGGCTGGATGACCCATGGTTCTCAAGCTCTACTGAGGCACCTCCTCAGCAACTCACTTCTCAAGAGCACACTCCAGAAAGTGGACTCTGAGTCTAGACTCTAGGAATTCCAACCTGTGAACCTCGAACTCCCAAGCTTAGCAAAACAGTCCACCCAGCCCTCGAGAGGGCTTTCCATGTGAATATCACAGGGAGGCATTTTGTGTAAGTCTCCTTGTCAGTTTGTGGAAGTCAGAAAGAAGCAAAGAGAAAATAGTGAAGAGAGGAAGGAAGGAAACTTGGGGAAGCCTAACTATGCTTATGTATTTTCATGAGTGTGTGGGAAATTTTATTTTACGTGCAGCTTTTTGATTTACAGAATAGTTACGAAGACAGCGCAGACTTCTGTCCATCTGCTTCGGGTCCCCTATTATGACTGTCGTACATGATTGAGGTACACTTGCCAAAACTAAGGACGCAGCACTGTGAATTATTAGTAACTAAATGCTAGATTTTGTTTGGATTTTAGCAATTCTTCCACTGATGTCCTTCTCCTGGCCCAGAATGGGACACATGGCATTAGGTTGTCCTGTCTTCTCTGATCTTCTTTGCTCTGTGACAGTATCTCAGCCTTTCTTAGCTTTTCAGGACCTTGACACATTTAGGGACTGCCGGCAGCAGATTTGACACTGACCTGCAGGTTGTGTTTGTTTGATGTCATTCTCATGATTAGAGCAGTGGCATGGGCTTAGGCGGAGGACGTCATAGAGGTAAAGTGTCCCACTCATTGCATTGCATCGCGGTGCGTGACACCCTGGTTGTGCTGGTGTTCTGGTGAACGCTGTCTGTGCCAACTTTGCTGTGCAAGGCTGGATCTCTCTCGCTTATCCTCTGCTCTTCGGAAGCAAGTCATGGAGACCAACCAGAAGTAGGGGCAAGGGAGGGACTTCTCCTCCCACACTGATTTATGGAAATTTTAGATTAATAAATAATAGCGATTTTTGAGTGGGTAGAAAGTTAAACTAAAATTATAATTGTGTGAAGCAGCAAGTTTGAGTAGCTACATGGTAAGCACACTACACTGGAACATGAGTTTAACTGCTGGCCCCATCCATTTTTTTTATCAGTAAACGCCAGAGACCACTGAAGTTTACTCCATACATATTCCATTTTTATGGTTGCCTTTCCAGGATGAATCTAATACTTTCATTTTCTTGAGTCAAATATCCTGAACACAATCTAACCTTCACAAAAATGGTGATTTTATAAAAATGCACAGCAATGATGACATATTTTTCCAATCCAAGATTCTATGATTTAAAAAACTCTTTAAAAGCCGGGTGTGGTGGCACACGTTTGTAATTCCAGCACTTGGGAGGCTTAGGCAGGAGGATCAGTGTGAGTTCGAGACCAGCCTGGGCTACAAAAATGAGCTCAAGGCCAGCCTGAGCTGCATAGAGAGACCGTGTCTCAAAAAAACCAAAAACATAAACAAAAAAAAAACAAAAACAAAAAACTCTTTTTCTTTTTTTTTAAAGTTAATGCAGCAGTGTCCCTCGGTAACCAAAGAGTTCTTGTGCCCAGCTCAGGGTGTCTGCTACCTGGTGGGGCTTGTAGTACCTGAACTTGAGACTAAAAAGAAGCAGCGGATGCTCACCTGAAGACATTCTTCATGATACACACGAAGGGCACCCAAGATGATGCACAACAGTGACAACTCCAATGTCACGCACGGAAGGTATCTGGACAGGTAGAGAGCTTGTTAAGAGAGAGGTTCCCACCCGGGCCTAAGGGTCTGCGTTCCTAATGACTGCTCAAGTGGTACCAGGGCCACTAGTCCAGAGGTCATCTGCTGAGTAGCCAGGACATAGGGACCCCATGACCAGATATTACAGTCTGGTGCTGACAGCCAGAGAATTCCTAGGCAGTGCAGAGCTTTTCTCCAAGGCTGCGAAGGGTCTGGAGTAGACATGGATCATTTGTTAAGGACAAAGATCTTTGGAAAAAGAGCTGTGTGACCAAAAGAAGGAAACTGAGGCCAGGAGTGGTGGTGTACACCTGTAATCCCAGTACTTGGGAGGCTGAGATGGGGGGTCATCATGAGTTCGAGGTCAGCCTGGGCTACATAGTGTGTTCAAGACCAGCTTGAGGTACACAGCAAGACCTGTCTCAAAGGAGAAGGGAGAGGAGAGAGAAGGGGAGCGAAGGAGAGGAGAGAAAAAAAACCTCATTCCTTTAAAGAAACAAACTGTGGGGTGGGGGCCAGTGAGATATCTCAGTGGTCTAAAGCACCTGCTTAGGCAAGCTTAGGTAACCGCAGGGACTGTTTGGTCCCCAGCACCACATGCTGCATCAGCCCCATCCCCAGGGCAGGTTGAGCTGGCCATAACATAAATACATATAGCTTAAAATAAATAAATAAATTAATTGTGTACTGGTAAAAGAAACCAATGGAAGGAAGGAGAATTCATTTGCTCAAAAAAAATCTGCCTTTATGGGGCTGGCAAGATAGCTCAGTGGTCTAAAGCACCTGCTTAGGCCAGCTTAAGCAGCCACAGGGACCGTGGCTCGTTTCCTGACACCACATGCTGTGCCAACCCCATCCTCAGGTAAGGCTGAGCTGACCATTAAGATAAATAAATTTTAAAAAGTTTTTTAAAAAATCTTCCTTTAAAGGAAATACTTCCTTGCCTGATACAGTGGTGCACACCTGTAATCCCAGCACTTGGGAGGCTGTGGCAGGAGGATCAGTGCGAGTTTGAGACCAGCCTGGGCTACAAAAGTGAGCTCAAGGCCAGCCTGAACTGCATAGCGAGACCCTGTCTCAAAAAGACAAAAAAAAAAAAAAAAAAAAAAGGAACTACTTCCTTGACTCTCTGTTCCCCTAATGGTAAAAGAAGTTTCCAGACCATATCAAAAGGTAGCAAGCTGTTTTTTTAACGGTCTACTTCCTTGGACAGGAAGGTTCTTATCCTAAAATCAGTCTTGAGGCTTCTGGGATAGCACCAAGGTACACTCTAAGGTTGCTTCTGCTACTACATTTTCTTTCAAACAGAAGGAAGGTGGGGCTGTCTGCCCTTCACTGTCTTAGCCTCAATCACTAGATTCTTAGCTGACACTACATTCTTAAGTTACAAATTAAGCTCGTGTGATACATGGGCTCTACTTAAGCATAGAACAAAGCACATGGCTCCTGTGCCAGAGGCCGTGTCTTCAGCAGGGACACTGATAAAAGCTGTCTTCACTATGTGGTGGTTAAGTCACTGTCCACAAAGAGCAGCTGTCTGAGAGAATCTTGAGAATCTTTTTTTTTTTTTTTTTTGTCTTTTTGAGACAGGGTCTCGCTATGCAATTCTGGCTAGTCTTGACTGCGCTTTTGTAGCCCAGGCTGGTCTCAAACTCACACAGATCCTCCTGCCTCAGCTTCCCGAGTGCTGGGATTATAGGCATGCACCACCACGACTGGCAAATCTTGAGAATCTTGAAAGGAAATGTCCTCCTGAAGTACACAGGCACTCGGATCTGGAGACCTGAATGCCACCACTGCTGGACCCTTGCATAACCTGGGACAAATCAGATCACCCCCAGGCCTCGCTGCACCAGCTAGTTGATCTCACAGTTTCTTTCAAGTCCTAGCTCTTCACCATCCTGATGCCCTTTATTTTATTTTATTTTATTTTATTTCATTTTATTTTATTTCTTGCACCAGGAATCAAACTTAGGACCTTGTGCTTGCCAGACAATGCCTCACCCTTTGGCAAGGAGTGGTTTGAAAGCTACCTTATACCAAGTCAGTAAAAACAGAAGATCTCGGCTCATTTCTTAAATAGCATTGCTTGTAGCTGCAAGCCAGCCAGGGTTGAGCTTGCTGGAGCAGCAGCACCATTGCTAAATTTTCATTTCCCTCCAGTAATTACTAATAGTCAAAGTTTACTGCATGAATTGTAACAGTAAAGAAGATTCTTCAATATTTCTCATAATTGAGTTATTTTTTTTTAAAGTATAACATTCAATTTATTATTTTTCTCAGAGTTTTCTTTAGTCCATTCGAATCCAGCTCCTTACATAGGCTTTGCTGGAGGTCGTGGGGCAGCACCAGCGGGTCTAAATCAGGTGGAGGTGTTCGGTCCTTGCGGGCTTTACGAGATCGATTTCTGACCACTTTGCTGTGAATGGCACAACTGGCACAGTAATGCAGCTTCACATACAGTTTGGGAAGCACATAACTGTTAAAGACACTCGCTTCGGAAATGTTCCTGACGGCGGTGGCCTCCACTATGTTCCGAATGACAAACTTGTTAATGGCCTTATCCTTGGGTACGCACCGGGCGCAGTTCATGCAGTGAATAGGTTGCACATGACCGTGGCCCATTTTGGCACGACAGTTGTTCCTTCTTTTTTTCGTCATCTTGGAAAAGAGGGCCCAAAAGCTCATAATTGAGTTATGAGGTGATTTTAGTAAACAGTGACCCAGGTTTCATGGACAGAATTATAAACGGTAAGGAGGAAAATTCTGCTGCCTGAAAATAAGAGCTAGCAGGAACATAATGAGACCTGGAAGTTGGAGATCAAAGAAAGAGCAGCCAGGTCCAGCAGCCCCGCTGCTTACCCACCCTCACTGTTCTCCTGCTTGGAGGCCACTCTGTGAGGACTGGTGGGCTGTGGCTGGCATTTCTGACCTCTAGCTTTCAAGGCTGATTACTCTCCAGTTAGATTTTATTTTTGGGGAAACAGGGTAGCACGGAGTGTGTGCCCTGGAGCTAATATCTCTGGGTGTGACACCTGGCCCCACAATTTCTAGCTCTGTGAACTGCATGAGTTATTTCACCACTCTGAACTTCAGCTTTCTCAAGGTAATAGGGACATAAAGTTTTCTGACTCACAGAATGGTTACAATGGTGTTATGGTTTACATCTAGTTGTCCCCCCAAAGCCTCATGCAATCATGAGGTGGAGACTTCTAGAGCTTGAGACTTGATTCATGATCCACTGGGATTATGTGTTTTAGTACTGATGGGATTATGGGTCTAAGTACTTCTGGGATGATGGGCGTGACCAAAGGCAGAGAGTTGAGGCAGAGAGACTGAATGTAATATGGATGCTGTTGCGCTCCGCTCCACTGATTGGTTGGTTGCCTCTGTCGCCATTATTGATGTTCTGTTGCCATGAACTAGATGCTCTCTGCCCTGCTCCACTCAGCCTTGGGCCAGCTGAATATGAACTGAAACCTCCAGTAACTATAAGCTAACAAACCTTTGCTTCCTTCATTTTGAGTGTGGGTATTTGTCCCAGCAGCGAGAGAAGAGTAGCTAAGACAAATGGTTAAAGGAATCAGTACAAAGCAAGCACTTACAGTAACCCTCATTCCACATTAGCCATTCCCATTGTTTTCCCCTGCCCCCCCCCCCATTTTGTATGTATTTGGTACAAGGTCTCACTACACAGCTGGACTCGTAGTGATTCTCCTGTTTTCAGCCTCCGCAGCGCTGGGATTATAGGCCTGCGCTACCATGCCTAGACTCCATTGTTTGCTCAGCGAGTCCCAGGGTCAGGGCCAGCACCGATTGCAGGACTGCTGGTGAACCCTGATCCTTGCACTTGCCAAAGCAGGAACTTAGCCCACTGAGCTATCTCGCTGGCCTGGCCACTGTGATTCTTACTAAGAACTGAAATGGGGGAAGAGGGAAACAGACAGGACAGGAAGTTGCGTGGGGAAGGAAAAAGGTGGAGAGTGAGTTCCGAGTGGAGAAAAACACACTTTCTCCGGCCAGCTCCTGCTCCGAGCCTTGCCCTCGGCTGCATGTGCACAGCACCCCAGGACTGCACAGGCCCCATCCGCTCCTCTTGGAGGTGGTCTGTCAGGATCCTGCCTTTCCCAGAACGCGAGATGACTTGAGCTAAGAGTGCCAAAGCCCAGCGCTGAAGGGTACGCAGGCCGACCACTCCACCTGGGCCTGAGATGAGGCTGCTGAGCTCTGCTAGGCCACCAGAAGCCAAGTGTGGGGTCACTGGGCTTCCCAAGGTGACCTCACCATACATCTCCTCCAGAGAGCACTGTGCTCCATCACCCTCCACCCTCGCAGTCCCCAAGTGTCCTGTGTTCCTTGGTAGTCACTGGCCTCTGTGTCTTGCCTGACCCTTGCTAGGCAACAGATTCCCTTCAAAGCATTTTTCTCTGTTCAGCCAGGGGACACGCTTGCAGTGTATTTTGTCTTACTTGCTTTTTGTAAAGATGGTGATGTACTAACCTGTAGCTCAGCACCACAGAAATATCTCAAATACATTTAGGGAACCAATAGAAAACCACCATGTGGTGATAAGCTAGAACATAATCACTCGTGGAATAATGACAAAGATGTCAAAAGGGGGATTACTAGCTTATTATTAGTAAGTAGAATAATTAATATTAATGACCCATGTACCTGGCAGTCTGGCAAGAACATATTGGATTTAATCATCACAGCATCACAATACTTCCAGCACATAGCAAATGGTAGGAGCTTGACATATATTTGTTGAATAAAGGAGCCCATGAAGTAGGTATTAATGGTTTGTGAAATAGTAATTTACAATTAATTAAAATTGGGTGTAAAAAGCCAGGTGTAGTGGTGTATGCCTGTAATCCCAGCACTTGGGAGGCTGAGGCAGGAGGATCAGTGCAAGTTTGAGACCAGCCTGCATAGCGAGACCCTGTCTCAAAAAGACAAAAAAAAAAAAAAAATTGGGTGTAAAGAAGCAAAATAGAGACTGGGGAGATAGCTCAGAAGTCTAAGCACCTGCTTGGCAAGTGCAAGGACCCGGGTTCAATCCCAGTTCTGCATGCTGTGCTGGCCACTGAGACAGGGCATGGTGGTGCATGCCTATAATCCCAGCTCTAGAGAAGCTGAAACAAGAGGATCCTATGAGTGTGAGCTGCTAGGCAGGACTGTGTACCCAATAAGTAAAAGATTGAAAGAAAAGAAGCATGATATACTGCTTGCAGGTACAAATTTCCAATGACAAACATTACTGTTGTGTATATGTAACATGTACTAATAAAAAATAAAAATAAAATTGGGTGTAGAATGTTTAGGCTTTTTTTCAGGCCACACAACTACAAAGGGATGGGCCTGGCCTACAGTCTAAGTGCTCTTACAGCCCAGCTGAGCAAGCACCCTGGTGCCAGCCACCGCTTGGTACCGAACCTCAGCTCTGTCACCTGCCATTTGCAGGTGCCTGGTAAAATTCCTGCACTTTTCAGTGCCTTGGTTCTCTCCTCAATAAATCAGAAATTACAGTTCAAAGCTCACTGGGGAGAAGGGGTGGAAAGGCCTCAGCTCCATGCTGCTCTCTCCTGTAGCAGCTTGGCAGGACCTCATGTGACGTGCCAATGGTGTTAGGGTGTGGATTGCATGAATCCAGCTCTCAAAGGTTGAACAAGCTGCTCAGGGCCGACAGCAAGTTGGCCCCAAGGGCACAACTTCTTAGCAGGGCAAGAGATGGCACAGGACTGACACCAAGCACCAATTGTAAACCAGGAGAGAGCTCAGGGCCAATAGCTTACTCAGGGTGGAAAGCCAATAGCTTATTCAGGGGCGAACAGGCTGAGGGCCAGCAGGATGAGGGCTGCGTGAGCAGGGTTAGAGGGCACTTTGTGAGCATGGTTACCATGGCTCCGGCCCACGGGCCCAGCACAGTTCTAGAGGTACTGCTTGGTTCCGGCATGGACTGACTTCACTTGAAGTTCAAAAACTTTGATGACCTGGGAGACACAGCACAGAAAGAAGTGGGTCAGAGAAAATTTTGAAAAATGCCTCCACATTCATGGCCACTCCTACACATGCCTGGGTGTGGGAGGAAAACAGTGACCTTCAGTATACTGGACAATGGCAACATTCAGGGATGAGAATAACAGGAAGTGTGGTCACCCTAGTGTCCGCTTCTCAATGTGAGATCGGGACAGCTTCTTCTTCCCCGCTTTGCCTTTGGTTTTGCTACTTTGCAACCTAGCGAGTGGGTCTGGCTCCCATCCTGACATCCTGAGGCTAAAAAATCATAGCTGATCTCTCTCTCTCTCTCTCTCTCTCTCTCTCCTCTTCTCCCCCCTACTGTTCCAATGAGATTTTCTAGTCAATCAATGAAATACAATGCAATACAATGGTAAAACAGGGGAACAAACGGCTCGGGACCCCCCTCCTGTTCCTCTCTCTCAGATAGGAGCTTTCTTTCCTTCAATAAATATGTTCTACTCAAAACAAAGGAGGGGGGCAGCAAGATGGCTCAGTGGCCCAAAGCGCCTGCTTAGGTAAGCTTAGGCAACCATAGGGACCGCGATCCCTGACACCACATGCTGCACCAGCCCCACCCCCAGAGCAGGCTGAGCGTGCCATAATATAGAAAAAATTTTTAGAAAGGGGAGGTATGGGGAGATAGCTTAGCGTCTAAGTGCCTGCCTAGCAAGCTCAAGGACCCAGATTCAATACCCAATACCACATGCTGTACTGGCCCTGGGCACCAAGCTGACCAACTAGACTAGGCATGGTAGCACATGACTGTAATCCCAATGCAGGAGGATCACTATGAGCTTGAGCTGTGTAGTGAGACACTATACCAAATAAATAAATTAATTAATTTTTAAAAACAGTGAAATAATTTATCTCCCTGATGCTAGGCCCTGGTGCCTTACAAAGTAGAAATTAAAGATTCTGGGCCCTCTTTGGACAGAGTGTAGCAGATCACTGAACTGACACAGTAGCTGTGAACAAGCCATATGCAGCCCTGTCTCTACAGGCTGACTTTCTTTCTAGCTCATCCTGTAACACCACAGCTTATAGAATATTAAGTCAACTACTAGATAAATTGGAGTGTTTGAAAGCAGTACATATCTTTATAATGGACTGAAATTCTCAGCCCTGGCATACTTCTAATACCCAAACCAGATTTTCTGATATTCTTCACGTTTGTCCTCTTAAATCCAATTAAAACCCAAGTGACTCTTTAATAATTGAGGGAATAAACCGGTTTAATTATTATGAAGCAGTGCTACATTTTGGAAAAGAATGCACCCTGGGGGCTCATGTATTCAGAGCTAGCTTTTGGGAGGTGACTGGCTCATGAGGGGTCCCCTCCTCCTTCCTTCTGTCCAGTACAGGAACTGCTTGCTCTACCAAATGTCCCCCACCATGATGTGAGCCACTCCACAGGCCAGAAGCAACAGAGTCAGCTGACTGGAACCAGCCTGTGGACCAAAACCTCTGAGGCCATAAGCCAAAGCCATCTTCTCTCCTTTACCTGGGTTTCTCACGCATTGATCACAGTGAGGAAAATCTGAGTACTGAACACC
Source organism: Myocastor coypus (assembly GCA_004027025.1). Lineage (NCBI taxonomy): Eukaryota > Metazoa > Chordata > Mammalia > Rodentia > Myocastoridae > Myocastor > Myocastor coypus. The sequence goes on along the minus strand of PVJA010008561.1, from coordinate 21,163 downwards.
TAGCACTCTGTTCAGTGTTGGGGTGTGGGGCAAAAATGATACATCGTTAGAAAGGAGGTGGTACACATTCCCAAAGCATGGGAAGAGCTTCCTGGAGAGATGACGCAAATTATTTTAATCTCCTAGCAGTAAACCGGTAGGTGACTACATGTGTGGATCATGCTATGGGATCTCCAGTTACAGGAACTGGAACCAAAGACGTGGCAGGAATCTTCCAGGAGGAATCAGATTTGTGCTGAGGCTTTATTATAAATAAAAGGGCTGGCATGGATGGTTTAACACACACACACACACACACACACACACACACACACACCATAAACTCTGTCTTCTCAGCTGTTACCATGTTCTGGATGTGTCCCTTCTGGCTTCCCCCAGATGCATACTCAGGGTGCACAGATGAGATGGCACCGAAGGCTCCTGGTGACTGCATCCCTTCTGCCAGTCCAGCCTTGGTCACTACTCTCTCCCTCACTCCTTCTGTAGAGTTCTATTTTACACCTCAGTACTTTAGGCTCTGTGGTAGCTTCGGGCCTCCAGACAAGGGCAGGACTCGGTCTCTGAATTCAGAATTCAGACAGAGAAGGACATAATAATTATGGGAGAGGTAAAGTGTTTGAAGACACATGCAGCTCCCTGAGGAAATCCAGAGCAGGAACACGGACTGTACAGGAGGTACCCAGACCAAGAAAAATTGATAATGGGAGGAAGGCGTCATGGGAGGTACAGTATTCTCACTTTCCCTGGAGCTGCTGTCTTCCTTATGCCTGTAGGCAGAGCTTTCTAGCTCCTAAGACCAGATTTTTATAAAATACTGGGTCAATGCTTTGATAACTCAAGTGTTTGAAAGCTCCAGGGTTCACTGAGATGGACTAGTTTCTCTAATCTTGCATATCTCATAGAATCCTCAGAGCAAAGTACAAAGGTTTTCTTGCCCAGATTAGTACAGCAATACAAGGAGGGACTAGAGGGGTAGGGTTTCATCGGGAGTCATTTGTGAGAACCCAGTGGAAATGATAGCCAGTCTATCAGACACTAGGGTGAAAAAGGGAAGGCAGGTGGGTGCTTAGATACGCCGGTAGCACGTGGCTTCCAAGTGCCAGTCATGCCCTGTCAGACTCTGAACAGTAGCCACGCCTATGGAGGCAATCCTGAGTTTTGACAGACTCTTCTAATCAAAAACTTAAACACATGCAAAAGGAGAAGGTATGGATGACGGAATTGGCCTGTGTGGCACAGGGCCACCTTCCTCAAAGATCACCTCTGAGGGTCATCTTGACCTCCCTTTGGGTGTCTGTGCAGGACAAGACCTTGTTGCTACAACATGTCACCTGGCTCAGTTCCACATCCAGTGATTTGGCTCAGGTATTCATTGGTCACCAGCTACCTCTTGCCATGCCCTAGACTCCTGTAAAGTGTACGACTCCTGTCCTCAAACAATGTCCTCTCTGCTCAGAACAACAAAATAGCCCTTGTATGCATACAGCTGCAAAACCATGTCTGATTAGCAAATGCGAGCAGGCAGTATGCTCTGCCAGGCTGGCGTTCTTTGGTTTCTTAAACCCAGGCACTTCAGTGCACCCCCGGGCACTGGCACAGGCCTTCCCCTACCTCATGCCGCCCCTGCTCCTGAGGCCCCTCTGCCTGGCTGCGCCCATCCGGCAGGCTTAGCCGAGGGGCCTCCTTGGCTCGAGGCTTCACTCCTTCCCTGCAGGAAAATAGTAAGAAGCGCACATATTGCATTCGCCCTCCCTGCTCCCTAAATCCCTTAGGGGCCTGGCGGTAACACCAGCGTCTCTTGCTGAGCTCCAGAGGGAATTTGGTCACCAGAATGACTATGATTATAAACTTGGAGCTCACAGCCCCGTGCAGTTCTCTGGGGAGGTTGCTGGAAACGGAGTGAATAACCAATAATGGCACAGCATGGCATCCTGGAAACACCGTGGACTGCAATTCGTGGGCAGCGTGCGGGTCACCAGATGCCTCTGCTCCCAAGGCGATGCAACGGTTTCAGGGGTCTGCACACAAGGCCTCCCCGGGACCTCGCCTTTGTATCTCTTCATAGTTCATGTTGTTCAGGGATAAACTAGTAAAAGTGAGCAAGCGCTTTTCCTGGTTCTGCGAGGTAAACCTGAGAAGGGAGTGGGGGAAAACACGAGGAGCCGGTGCGTGATCCGTGCGTGAGCAGGTGGTGGTCTTACAGGAATGAGCCTGAATCTGTGGGAGTTGACGCTCCCGGGGACAGTGTCGCAACTGGTTTGTATTAAAAGACACGTAAACTGGGCGTGGTGCTGCTCACCTGCAATCCCAGCACTTAGGATCAATTCCAGTCTGGCCACCTGCCAAGTTCAAGGCCAACCCGAACTACAAGGCAAGGTCCCCTCTAAAAAAAAAAAAAAAAAAACCTGCTGGTTTCCACCCAAGAGCTACCTGGTATACAGAGAAAACTCTCCAAACTGTGTCAGGAGTGTTGTGACTGTGTGGAATAGGAGAGCAGGAAAAACACTTTAGGGTGTTTCCTCCCTCCTCAACATCTGCCTAAAGTAGTTCATTTCTGTCCTTAATAGCAGGGTTCATCTTCTTTCACATCTGGGTGCCAACAGAGACTGATTTAAGAAGACTGACCTAGATTTGTCAGTGTTTGTTGTCATAGGTTCAGTCAGTTGGTACCATGTTTACCACAAAGCAGCTGTCCAATAAATATTTGCTGAATAACACATTAAAATAGTTATGAGTGGGCCAGAGAGATAGGTCAGTGGTCTAAGCACCTGCTTGCTAAATGCTAGGACCTGTGTCCAATCCCCAGTACCACATCCATACCTGCCATGCTGGCCACGGAAACTGGGTGTGGTGGCAAATGCCTGTAATCCCAGTGTTGGGGAGGCTGAAACAGAGGGATCATTATGAGTCCCAGCTGTGTAGTAAGACTGTATCAATCAATCAATCAATCAATGTTATTAGCTTAACAGTGTGACACAATAGCATAGGAAAAAACTGACTTAATATTAGGTTCTAAAACAACGATGAGCCTGGTATGTGTGGCTATAGTCCTGGCCACTCAGGTGGCTGAATCAGGAGGACTGCTCAAGCCCAGCATGCTGAAGTTCACCTGCACAACACAGTGCATTCTGTCTGTCTGTAAGAACTCACTTTCAGAATATGTTCCTTACCTGGGCATGGTGATGCATGCCTGTAATCCCAACACTCAGGAGGCTGAGGCAGGAGGATCAATGTGAATTCGAGACCAGCCTGAGCCATAAAAGTGAGCTCAAGGCCAGTCTGGAAGGCACAGTGAGACTCTGTCTCAAAAAGACAAAAAGACAAAAAAAAAAAAAAAAAAAAAAAAAAAAAAAAAAAAAAAAAAAAAAAAAAAAAAAAAGAATATATTCCTTGACTAGAGCCAGTGAATCATTTGTACTTCAGCAAATACAACTCACTCCCTTTTTCTGGGCTCTTTATCTTCTGAAGGATTGATATAGGTTGAGTAGGTGAAAAAGAATTAAAATAGACAACTTGGAAGGATAATTACAATTGCAGCTCATTCTGGGGAAATTTTTGTTACATCCTCTAAAATAAGGGTGTCTGGCCTTTTAGGTATTGGTGGAAATAAGTCCCTTGCTATAAGTGCCCAGACATTCTGGGATGAAAGCATTTGCGCACTGTGCTCTTTCCAGTGTGCGTAAATACATTGCTATATTTAACTATTCCAACTAATAGTCACTGGTAATGTTCAAGCATATGAGTGTTGAATGTGATGTGAAAACAGAAATAGGAAAGATAAGGGCTGACCAAATAGCTCAGTGGATTAAAGCAGCTGCAAACAGGGGCAGGGACCAGGGTTTAATCCCCAGACCTGCGTGCCAGCCTCCATCCCCTATGCTGAGACAGCAACTGAGACTGGGAGTGGTGGCACACACATGTAATCCCAGCTCTTGGGAGGCTGTAGACAGGTGGATCACTTCATCTAGTAGTGAGACCCTGAACATGCTGTAGACGCTTCCTTATAATAATAATAAAAAAAAAAACCAAAAAAACAAAGAAAGAAATAGGAAAGATGAGATTTGTTAGTCATATATGACTCATGCTATCAGTTTAACTGTTTTCTTTAGCTTTTTTTTTTTTTTATAATGATGGATGCTTTATTGCTTCTTGGCCTTCTGGCTAAGATCAAGGATCACATCTGTTCTGATCAGTAAATGATGGACGCTTTATGGAGTGATATCATTAAAATCTGTGTACCACTATTACCGATGCTGAAGGCATGAAAGAAACAGGTATCAGAGTGGGTGTGGTGGTGCAGGACTGCAATCCCAGGGCTTGGGAGCCTGAAAACAGGAGGATCACTATGAATCCAATCTGTGTAGTGAAACCCTGTACTAAAATACAAAAAAGAAGGGGCTGGGGAGATAGCTCACGGGCGCAATTGCCTGCCTGGCAAGTGCAAGGTCCTGAGTTCAATCCCTGGTTCCTCAAAGCAAAATAAAATAAAATAAAATACAAAAAAGAAAGAAAGAGGTACCAATTATTTCTTTAGCATTCTTTACTAAGTGATAAATTTTTGCTGTTTATGGAGGGCCATGCCTGGAAGAGTAACAGTTGGGAGGCAGAGGCAGGAGGACTGCAATGAGCTGAAAGTTAACCTGAGCTGGCCAGGGAGTTCAGGGTCAGCCCCAGCTACATAGAGATTCTATCTCAAAAGGAAAAAAAAAAAAAAGAATTTTATATAGATAATTTATTATTTATTTATATTTTTCTGCAGTACCGGGGATTGAACAAAGGACCCTATGCTTGCCAGGCAAGTGCTTATTCTACTGAGCTATCTCCCTAGCCCTTATATAGAAAATTTAAGATTAGAACTATAGCTGAGAATGTGGCAGTTGAAGGTAGGAGAAACTTTGCTGCCTGTACCTCTTTCAGGAAATCCCCACAGAAGATTTTTTTAGCAAAAGTTACTTGAAAAAATTCAAAGCTAGAAATATCTAGGCCATAGCAAAATGAATTCCATTTAAGTTTTTTTCTCTTTTTCATTTGTTTGAATTTTGATTCATCACTAAATTTGAGATTTGAAGAGACTCTGGTTTTTATCGTTCATACTGAGATTAAAGTATAAGTTGGAAATTGTGTTCTATGTGGACTGAAGCACATAGACATAAGCAACTTGTGATTTCAATGCAGGGGAAAATGTAACTCTCAACTGGTTTGATAACAGGTATAGAGTTTGTGTTCCTTGAAATCAAAGAGTAAATTTTAAGGAAGCATGCAGGGACTGGAGTTTGATCCCCATTGTGCCATGTCAGCCCTGCCGCCAGGCGTGCTGAGACAGTGACAGAGACTGGGTGTGGTGGCATAGACCTGTCATCCCAGGGGTTGGGAGGCTGTAAACAGGAGGATCACTATGAGTCTGATCTGTGTAGTGAGACCCTGCAGACCATGTACTAAATACACACACACACACACACAGAGGAACAATAGAGGTTAAGAGTAGGGAAGATTTATTTCAAGCGAGCTCCTGAGAGACAGGAGGGGACCAGGCGTGGGTTACTGCTGAGGCAACTTTTCTAAGAATGTTTTACAGAACAAAGTGGAAGACAATCAGGAGGTGAGCCCAACAGAGGCCAAGCTGTGTTCAGCCAGTAAGATTACAAGTGTAGCCTCTTAGCTAAGACGGAGACACATATGGCAAGGGTACCTGGAAAGACATTCCTGGATGTTCTGGTCACCCACCTGGGTGGCTGATGTTCATCTGGACTTTGCTGGACCAGGTGATGCCAGTTATAGTAGAATCTCAAGTTGCTGCTTATCCTTCAGGGAGGCGCATAGGCCTGGCCATTACATCTTTGTCTTGACCCGGTGTGGCTCCAGCCATCCTTGTGATGTACTTACATCTTCTGCACTGAGTCCCTCAAAAAGGGTAGCCCTGTCTGACTGCCTATAATATTTCTATCTAACTTCTCTGCCTATAATCTGAATGTTTGTAACAACTATAAAGTTCTTTATTGAAATAGTCACCTGAAGACCACAGCGCTGAGAGAGGAGCCCTTGGATTTTAATTAAACTATGAAGGTGGTACCCTCATGAATGGGATTGGTGCCCTACAGAAGAGGCCTGAGAGAGCTAGCGCCCCCTTTCCACCACAAGTCACTGTCTGCAAGCCAGAAAGTCCTCCCCAGGCCCTGGATCAGCCAAAACCTTGACGTTTGATTTTTCAGCCTTCAGAACTACATAAAAAATAAATTTTTGTTGCTTATAACCTATCTTAGCTTATTTTGTTACAGCAACCAGAACAAATGTAGTCACTATACAGAGAAAACAGAATGTTTCGTAAACACAGGTGTGAATCCTCGGAAAAGCTAGCAGATGCCACACTTCAAGTCTAACAAGGTGCAGCCTTCCCACTTAATTGGTTCTGGGCTCCCTCTAGTGTTCAGTGTAGCTGCTTTTACTTGGCACACGAATCAGAATTATCGAATCGGCTGGGGAAGGAGGTGTCACCAAATTTGGGGTCATATTACAAGCAAATAAACACATAACTCCTATTAGGATGGTTTTCCACAAGAAGATTATAGCATCGAATGATATGATGAATATGGCTGAGATGACAGTGCTGAGGCAGGGGCTGTAGCTCAGGGTTGAGTGCTTGCCTAGCATGGTTGAGGCCCTGGGTTTGCTTCCGTGCCACTGTTATGGTTTGTGTCTAGTAGTTTCCCCAAAGCCTCATGCAGTCATAGGACGAGGATTTCTAGAGTTTGAGATTAACTCATGATCTGCTGGGATTATAGGTCTTAGTACTGCTGGGATTATGGCTGTGTGTGCTACACCCAGCCTGAGGCAGACAGCCTGAATGTAATATAAGAGAGACAGAGACAGACTCTCTCTGTTGCCATTGTTGCTGCTACTCCTCCCTTGGCTCCTCTTGCTCTGTGCCACCACCATGAACTGCTGCTTTCTGCCCTGTGCCTCTCCGCTTTGGAGCCAGGGAAGTACAGACGGAAACGTCCAGGAACTACGAGCTGAATAGACCTTTCCTTCCTTCATTTTTGGGTGTCAGGTATTTGTCCCAGCAATGACAGGAGAGTAACCAGCACAGCCACCAAAATGTTGATGGTGGTGATGGAAGACATGGTCTAACTCAAAAGAAGAGAATGGAGTTTACTGAGTGACTGGGAAAGGTGAGCAGAGCTCTGCTGAGGGTGAGTTCCAGGCCTTGCTGATTTTATGTCATTAATGTGAGGCCTGGGCCACTTTGTGAGATGCAGTGATTTTCCTCCTACATGGGATTGTAGGTCAGAGGACTGCAGCTGGACCCTGTATAAAACCAACCTTTTTGATCTAACCAAAACAACATATACCTAATGTCACAGCCTCGACCTCTGTTTTAAGCCAATGAAAACTCTAAGATTAATTTTAAACATCTCTTTTGTTTTGTTTGGTGGGATTGGAGTTCAAACTCATGATCCTGGACTTGCCATGCAGGCATTGTGCCATGGAGCTATCTCCCCAGCAAATTCTAACATTAATTTGACTCTATTTTCCTTTTTGTGTTTGCATCCCACTGTTGGGATGCATCCCACTGATAGATGTTACTCATTACCCTTTCATTTCCTAGAGATATATGCATATACATTATATGTAACATGTAACTATATACATGCACCCTTTACATAAGATGCTTATCATGTCTCTGTAAAGTCCTCTCTTCCCTATCTGTATCCTCAGAACTGCTCAGATCTGCAACACAAGACACTTCCTGAGGTACAGGCATCACAAGTAGCACTTCATTTACATTTTCAGAGCTGAGGGTATTTTCAAAGGATCTTTATTTCAGAAAATGCAAACTTACAAAAAAAAAAAAAAAAGAACAGAGCTGATAAGATTAAGAGCAAGAAGAAAACAAGAGTGACTTAGCTGTTGGGAATCTCTTCCTGTTATGTGCATTGTTTTTCTTTACACTTCTTAAGTTTTTCCTGGAGAATGCAGCAGAGATTTGGTGAGTTTCTGCAGGATTGTAGAAGCTCCTTACACACTGAGCAGTAAGTTCAGAGAGAAGAAGGCCAGGAATTAGAACAGGGGTTAAGGTTCCAGGTGGAGAGTATTTTGCCTTGCACAAAAGAAACAGCAACCTCCCCACAACTTAGGGATTCTGTCCACAATCTTCTTTTTTTTTTTTTGGTACTGGGAACTGAACAGTGGTTTTTGCACTGAGCTACATCCCCAGCCTTGTGTGAGCCACCCATAGCAGTGTCAGCTTCATCACTAATAGTTTTGTTTGTTGTTTTCCTGGTGCCAGCACAGCAGAGAAACAGGCAAAAGGAAAAAGGGAAAGGGGCTTTATTATCTTTTTAGGACACTCAGAGAATCTGGGTAAGATGAGGATTTTCTGGATTTGAATAAAGGGAAGCTGAGGCTTTTATGGCCTTTTGCCAGGGGTGGAGTTTGAGCAGGATGCTTAGATATACCCGAGGGAGCTGACTGGGGTCTTCCCTGAGGTGGCGGAAAGGGTGAAACTGTACCCTGGAATGAGTTGGAGAAGAAGCGGGGAGCTGTACTTGGGGAATGTAGGCCTTTAAGGGCTTCAGCCATATTAGGTGACCACCACCATAATGATTCAGCAGTTTATACTAGGGCCAGAACCTATCAGTTATCTCACAAATTTGGGTTGCAGTGATGGTGGGAAAAACAGCGCTGGGAAAATGCAGTGCCACTAAAATCAATGCAAGTTTCTTGCCCTTGGATATCAGTAATAAATACATACATACATACATACATACATACATACTTACATACATACATAAATTTCCTGATAGAGAAGAGGACTTCTTAAAGGCAAAAATCAGGGTAGGAAAAGACCAGCAGGCAGTTGTGTTAATAATGCAGAAAGGAGGGGCTGGGGAGATAGCTCCGTGGCCAAGTGCAAGGTCGTGAGTTCGAACCCTGGTCCCGCAAAAAAAAAAAAAAATTGCAGGAAGGTGTCGCCCCTAACACAGGGCAGGACTTACATGTCCTGCTGTTCCCCAGCAATAACAGCACAGGAAAAGAAGAGGTGCTGGTGAAGTTTTGCCGGGAACACTGCAAGTCCATCAGAAATCGGAGCGAATACACTGGTGTGCCATAAACTTAGCAGTTTTCAAGCACACGTTTAATAACCTAGTAAAGTTAACTTAATGCTGCCTTACAGGGACACTTGCCCAGAACATCGCCGTAGGAACCGTACCGCGCGTCGTCCCACTTCCCAATTGGCCTTTTCAAAGTTCAATCAGCTCCTAGCAACCAAGCGTACCACCCCTTGACGCAAGCGCACTGCCTGTTTCCGGTTCGGAGTGGGGGGTTCCGGCCTTTCCAGCAGAGTTGCAATTCCTGTCAGTTTCCTAAGCGTCCTCCTATCGTTGTGCATGGCCCCAGACTCGGGTCCCTGCCTCGAGGGGCCGCTGTTAAAGCTGCTGCCTGTTGATGCCAGGGACCAGGGCACCCAGCGCTGCCGCTTGGGGCCAGCTGCCCTACGCACCCTGGGCGCGCGCTTGGGCTCGGCGGTGTGGGTGTCGCTTCCCGGCGGCGACTCCTGCCTGTGCACCGCGTGGCCGCGGCGGGACGGGGCGGAAGGCTTCCTGCAGCTGGACGCGCAGTGCGCAAGCCCCGGGGCGGCGGCGGCGCTGGCGGCCGCGACGGGGCCCAGCGGGGCCGGCCTGCGCCTGGGCTCCCTGCGCGCAGTGCCCTGCCCGCCGCTGCGGCGTGTGGCCGTGTGGCCGGTGCTACGGGAGCGCGTGGGCGCGCCAGGGGCTGCCGCGGTGCTGGAGGCGGCACGCGAGCTGCTGAGGAACCGGCCGGTGGCCCGCGGCCTGGTGGTGGCCGCGCCACCCGACGCCCCGGGCCCTCTGGCCGCCGTGCACGTCGTGGGCGGGGCCCCCGAGCCCACCCCGGTCGGGCTGGTCACCGCGCGCACCTGCGTGGCCCTGGGCGCCGAGCCGCGCATGGAGGAGGCGCAGCCGCCGGCCGAAGAGGCGCTCGGGGGGCTGACGGAGGCGGCCGCCGCGCTGCGCGAGCTCCTGCACCTGCCGCTGCGCTACCCGCGCGCCCTGGCGGCGCTGGGCCTGGCCGTGCCCCGCGGGGTGCTGCTGGCCGGCCCGCCGGGCGTGGGGAAGACGCAGCTGGTGCGCGCCGTGGCGCGGGAGGTGGGCGCGCGGCTGCTGGCGGTGGGCGGCGCGGCGCTGCAGGGCGTGCGGCCGGGGGAGACCGAGGCGCGCGTGCGGCGCGTGTTCGAGCGTGCGCGGGAGCTGGCGGCTCACGGCCCCAGCCTGCTGCTGCTGGACGAGCTGGACGCGCTGTGTCCCCGGCGGGGCGGCGCGCATCGCGCCCCGGAGAGCCGAGCGGTGGCCCAGGTGCTGACGCTCCTGGACGGCTTCAGCGGGGTCAGCGACGTGGTGGTGGTGGGGACCACGAATCGGCCGGACGCGCTGGACCCTGCGCTGCGCAGACCCGGGAGGTTGGACCGCGAGGTGAATGGGCAGGGTGGGCGGGGTGGGGTGCTCCTGCCCTGGGCATCTTCGGTCCGGGAACCGAGGCCGGGGTACTTACACTTTGTAACACGGGAGAGAATACATTCAGTGCTCATTATATGTTGTGCACACCACGACCTGTTTTCCAAAAGTCAGTTTGTTCTGCTAGATAGAGCGGTCCTTTAGAAACTATTTTTGTTGTGCAGATCCTGAAGATAAGCTCTGTGCTGTTGTCAGTAATGTGAATCCTTAAGGGAACCTAGTGTCTTATAAGCCTGTTAGATTTCAATGAGAATTTAAAATAGAGGTGTCTTCAAAAAGTGTTGAGTGAGGGGGCTGGGCGTGGTGGCGCACGCCTGTAATCCCAGCACTTGGGAAGCTGAGGCAGGAGGATCAGTGCGAGTTTGAGACCAGCCTGGGCTACAAAAGTGAGCTCAAGGCCAGCCTGAACTGCACAGAGAGACCCTGTCTCAAAAGACAAAAAAAAGTGTTGAGTGAAAAGTGGACAAGGAAGAACTAAAGCAAAGCTAGCGTAAATCTGCAGCTCAGCTCTTACCAGTATTCCAGCGCAGTGTCCCACAAATGGGAGTTGAGCAGTTGTCTCTCAGATGTATTGAAGTGCAGATTTTGTAAGTGGTAGCATACAATATTAGCAGAAAAGCACTCTTAGAGTATGCAGTGACAGGGAATTGAAAGCATTATTTCCAAACCTATTGTACTGCATAAATTCTGCTAGATAGGAGTGCAACGACATGATAGTGTGTTTTCCTCATGTTTTAGGGGTATGAATACGCTAGAATTCAAGGGAGACTGAGTATTTCAGGCAGTCTATTTCAGTAAGAGCAAGCTACAAATGGCAGCAGATGGTAGAACCTGGCTGAACTACACATTGCCAGGAAGGTAGCAGAGTTTGTGCAGAACGGTAGCCAGGGAGAGCCGGAGAACCAGTAGCTGGTCATGGACAGGTTCTGCAGCACTCAAAATCCTCTCTGAGCTCAGGGCTTGATGGCACTTGATTGTGTGACCAAAACAGGTCTAGCCAGCTTACAGGGTAACGGGTCACCACAGTGTAGGCTGTGCTATTCGACAGTAATTCCTTTGGCACTGAAAAGTGTGGGTACAGGCTCTGTAGCCACCCCCTGTGATTTCTGCACTACTGGTCCCTTAATGGGTTATAGCTGCGAAAGTACCCACAGCTGCTGCTCCACTGGTGGAAGGTGGGCTGTTCAAAGCTGTTCTATAATTTTTTCATCAGTTGATTCTTGGTTTCTGAAGGAAGTCTATGAGGGATACTTGAGTTTTGTGGTGGGATTCTACAGAGAGGATAATTGCACATTTTTAGACTAGTCTGTTCAGGACTTGGGTAAATTTCTTGTTCCATCCAGTAACTGTCTTCTAAACCAGCTGACATGGGTGGGGACCTCAACTCTGTGGCTCAATATTCCATCCCTGGCTCCTAGAGCTTGATTAGGTCCCCCCATAACAAAAGCTTCTTCAATGATATATTTCATTTTTACCACATGATTTTGTAGCCCCTTGTCATGCCACTAAAAAGTTGGGGTTTTCATAAATTCCAAATCTGAGGTGTACCTAGATGTGCATGGTGTTAGGTCCAGAATGGTTCGTGCAATTATTGTCTGTGAGGACTAAGAGACACTTGAGACTGAAAGCTTCAATTGTGTGTGTGTGGGCGTATGTGTGTTTGTGTTTCTTAAAAGGTGATCATCGGGACGCCGACGCTGAGACAGAGAAAGGAGATTCTACGGGTGATCACCTCGAAGATGCCTGTCTCTCCAGAGGTTGATTTGGACGCGCTGGCAGAGATGGCAGTGGGCTACGTAGGTGCTGACCTGACTGCACTGTGCAGGGAAGCGGCGGTGTGCGCGCTTCTGCGTTCTGGAGAGGTAGGAGGGCTGGGAGGGGCCCTCAGCAGGTTGATATTTGTGCTAACATAGCAGGAGAGCATGGGGCTGCAGGAAGGGCAGCAAGTAGCTTTCTTGGCTACTGCTGTGTCTATTCTTAAGTCTCCACGTGGTAGGAAGAATACAGCGAGGCTGGGCGTGGTGGCGCACGCCTGTAATCCCAGCACTCGGAAGGCTGAGGCAGGAGGATCGGTGCAAGTTTGAGACCAGCCTGGGCTACAAAAGTGAGCTCAAGGCCAGCCTGAACTGTGAGACCCTGTCTCAAAAAGACAAAAAAAAAAAAAGTACAGTGAAAGGTGAACAGGAGGTGCTGAGTCTGCAGGTCTGCGTGGCATGTTTCTCCCACGAAGGAACCGCCTCTGCAGACACCCAGAGCAGCCGTGAAGGGCAGCATGGCCCCAACAAATCAAGCAATTTATTTTTTTATTTTTATTTTTTTGAAGTAATTTAAGAGTTTGAAGCAGTGTCACTCAACAATTCCCAGGACAGTATGTAGAATTTCTGTACATCCTCACCCAGATTTTCAAATACAACATTTTACCACATTTATCATCCTCTCATATGTCTGACCTTATTATTTTTTTTCTCTCTCTGAAACATTGAAGAGTATCTTGCAGCTGGGATGCCCCTTTCCCTTGGAATATGGTTAAAGCAAAAACTTTAACCCTAGTGTAATAGGCTGAGGAATTCAGCGCTGATACAATTACAGTGCTCTTTCCCATCCAGGTAGACCTTAGGAAGCAAGCCAGATAGCTCAGTGGAGTAGAGCGCCTCTTAGGCAGAAAACAGTGGCCAGGTTTGATTCCCAGGGTGCTGTTCCAGCCCTACCCCACCCCCCCAGGGTGCACTGAGTCTGTGATTGAGACTGGGCACTAGGCATGAGGGCGCTAAACCCAGTACTGAAAACAGAATAGCTACCGAGTCTGATCTACGTACTGAGACCCTGTAGACTCTGTACCAAATACAGAAGAAAGAAACAAAGAAAAAATAATAGACCTTAGTCTGGAACCATCCATCAGTCTTTTTGTGACCTTAATTTTTTAACAGCCTGTAGACTATTCCTGTGTTTGAGCGGGATTCAGGCGTTGCACTCTGGGCAGGAATAGTACAGAAACGCCCTTGGGTTTTCTTGTTGTCAGTTACACAGCACATGGTATCTCTCAGACCCACCAAAGTTAACTTAGTTTTCTTGAATAAGATGGTATCCGAGATGCCTACATTGCTGAGATACTATTTTCCCCCTTTTTACATCAATGACTTCTTTGTGGGAAAATAAAATTTTCTGATCCCAGAGAAGATTGGGCACTTGGAATTTTCTTTAAATATCTTACTCTTCCTTCACTTTCACTCTCACAGTAAAAGTGGGAAGGCAGTATGTGAACCTCTAGGCCATCTGGTGGGCTTAGAGCACACTGCCTGAGATTTTGTAAGTTCCACGTGTAAGGGCATGAGCCTCTGTGTCCGGCGAGGCAGGGGTGAGGCGTGTGTTCAGGAGCGCCTCTTGTGCAAGATCTGAGTCTGACTGAGCGCCTCTGGCTTAGGTGCACCGGCCAGCTGCTGCCGCTTCAGGAGGGGCCTAAGTATAGTTCCCGTGGGCCATGGCTGTCCGAGAAAGGCACAGGAAGAAGGGACAGAGGCATCCGGGAAGGTACTGGCTTGTCTTTTTCTTCTTTCCCTGTCAGGCAGCTGAGGGGCAGCCAGGGAAGGATCTTAGAGTTGATTAGCGTTTCATGAGGTAGTCCCATTAAGGAATTACAGGCGCAGCTCAGGACCTGCAGAGGGGAAGAATGGGCTGCTGTCCCAAGAGCTCTGAGGATCTAGTGAGGTCATGCGTGGTAGGTACCCGGCCTGCTAGTGAGCTCTGCAGAGGTTAGTTCATGTCACCTGAAGACGGGCACACAGGCCTGGTGAGACCACTGGCCAGCAAGAGGTGCCTGTCGTGTGGTGCGTGGGTCAGTGACAGCTGAAGTACACAGGATGTGTGTGTGCATGGGCTTCTTGGCCTTGAGGCACACAGTGGGAGGCACATGGTGGCGGAGTCACTTGGCCATGTATCACTCCCAGTCACCCCCGTTGTTAGCAATATATGGTTGTACTTGTTAAATTATGTCCTAGTGTACTTTATGAGAAATCAGGACTGGGGAGATAGTTCAGTAGCATAAGAGCTTTCCTAGCAAGCTCAAGGGCCTGAGTTCAATCCCTGGTTCTGGAAGAAAAGAAAAAAAAAAAAAAGAGAGAGAGAGATTGCCAGGCATGGTGGCACATACCTGCAATCCCAGCACTTGGGAGGCTGAGGCAGGAAGATCAGTGTGAGTTCGAGACCAAGCCTGAGCTATAAAAGTGAGCTCAAAGCCAGCCTGAGCTGCATAGTGAGACCCTGTCTCAAAAAGAAAAAAGAAAAAAAACTTTTCAGAGAAATCAAACAAGAGGTTAAAATTGGCTAAAACTTGGCCTCCTGGGAACACAGTTGTTTACATTTTTGGAAATACCCTTTAGAGTAGCTCTCTATCCACTTATATAATATAGAAGAACATAAAGTGTTGCTGAAAAGCGAGGATTTGGGGTCAGCTAAATGTTCAGAATTTGAGGGAAGAGGGCACATTCTTTAGTGAATACATAGACAGGCAGATATGAGGAGTTTTAATTAACCAAAATGTTGCTTGCCTCTACTGCCCAAGGAGAGGGGAAGACTCCTTACAGAGTAAGTCAGCGTGAAGGGGCCTGGCTGAGCACAGGGTCCTGCAGCTAGCAGGGCGTGTTCTGCTCCCTGGCACGGTTGGGAAGGATAAAAATACTTTGAGTGCAAGTTCTTTGATAGAGAACAGGTCTGTCGGACAGAACCAGGCAACCCAAGGAAAAGCAGGCAGCAGGGCACGGGCAAGTGTTGGTTCGACAGGGATACCAGTAGACACGAGAAGTCTTCCTTCTTAATTTTTTTTGGTGGGGAGACCAAGGTTCGAACTCATGACCTTGCACTTGCCAGGCAGGCATTTGTGTCATAGAGCTATCTCCCCAGCCCCTTAATTTCTTTCAGAAGTATTTTTTTTTCAGTATTTATTTACTTTATTTTGAAATAATTTAAAACTTTAAAAAAGTGGATAGTTACTAGGACCACCCATTGAATAAACCCTTTGTCCAAATTGACTGATTTTTATTTTTTTTTTGTACTGGGAATTTAACTCAGGACCTTATGCTTGCCAGGCAGGCGCTTGTGCCACTAAACTATATCCCCAGCCCCAAATTCACTGATTTTTAACATCTCACCAAACTAGCTTTATGGTTTATTCTCTTTCTCTTCCTCTCCCCACCTCTGTGATTGCCCCCACACATTCTTTTCCATTCCTGACCAAAGTAATTTAACATTGATGCAAAATGGTACCATAGTGCACTCATGTGGCAATTGTCCTAGTCATTTTAGCTTTTTTCTCTTTTAACAGGATCTAGTTCAGATCCTGAACTACATTGAACTTCTTTAGTTTGTTTGTTTGTTTGTTTTTTGTGGTACCAGGGGTTGAACTCAGGACCTTGCACTTGCCATGCAAACGCTTACTCTACCAAGCTATCTCCCCGGCCCCACTCCTCTGCATTTTGTTTTTTAAAAATAGAAACCTCTCTTAATGAATTTTAAACTTTATTTATTTATTTATGTTATGGCTGGCTTAGCCTGCCCTGGGCATGGGGCTGGTGCAGCATGTGTTGCTGGCGATTAAACCATGGTCCCTGCAGTTGCCCAAGCAGGTGCTTTAGGCTGCTGAGCTATCTCACTGACCCTCTTTAGTCCTTTTAGATCTTTCTCACAGATCTCTCTCTTCTCTTCCTTCCCTCCTTTCCTTTCTCCCTCACTATCCCTCCCTCCCTCTTACTGCTCCTGCTCTCCCCCTCTGCCTCTCTTCCTCTCCTCTTCCTCTCTTCCCTCTCCCTGTCTTGCCACTCTTCCCTCCTTCCCTCTCTCCTTCCTCTTTCTCAGATCTTTCTTTCCATCTGTGTGTGTGTGTGTGTGTGTGTGTCTGTCTGTCTGTCTCTCTCTCTCATATTTCTTTGTTTTTTTGAGACAGTCTCACTGTATAGCTCAGGCTGACCTTGAACTCACTGTGTAGTACACACTGGCCTCAATTTTTTTTTTTTTTTTGACATTGGTGAAAGTGATGCCTGTGGGGCATTTTGTAGAGTGACCAGATTCGGGTTGTAGACCCTTTTATTTTTTAATTTAATTTTATTTTTTTCTTGTTTCAAAACTTTAGTTTGTTTATTTTTATGGCTGGCTCAGCCTACCCTGAGGGCAGGGCTGGCACAGCCTGTGGTGCCGGGGATTGAACCGCGGTCCCTGCAGCTGCCTAAGCTTTCCTAAGCAGGCGCTTTAGACCACTGAGCCATCCTGCTGGGCCCACATTGTGTCTTTTAAATACCAAGCCTAGAGGCACAAGATGTCCTGGGCTCCTTGTCGGTGATGCTAACCTGGATCAACCAGCCAAGGTAGTGTCTAGTCCCTCCGCTGTGTAGCTATTTTCTTTCTTACCCCTGAGAAATAAGTGAGGAGACACTGAGACATGTAGAGCTCTGTCCCCCCAAACCTTTGTTTGCCTGTTCTTGCCCAAACGGCCTTGATTGTATTTGCGGAACCAGGGATTGAACGTAGGCCCTTGTACTTGCCAGGCAAGCACTTATTCTACTGAGCTGCAAACAGCCTTTACTGTAAGTGCTGCAAAAACAGTGACCTCTAAAGTGTGCCCCTCATTCCCTCCCCTTCCTCCAGAGTGAGGAAATGTAATCTGCACCTGGGCGCCTACTAGCACCACTGCCTGTGTTGTGGGCCCCGACCTCAGAGTGTGATAACCTTGCGTGGTGCTAAGAGGCCTGGGTGGGAGTGCAGCAGCCCTGCCTTCAGGAGGAGGGCTTGAGCTGCTTTTCTGGAGGATGTGGTAGCTGGCAACTGTATAAACATGCATACTCTTGGACCCTGCAGTTCTACTTGGAGAAAATTATTGTAGGGAATACTTATACCTGAGTGCATAGATTCTTCTGCTGCAGCTTGAATGAGGAGACAGACCCTGACCTATTGTTTGTCAGAAGGATTTCTAAAATAAGTGATAGCAAGCTGGCGTGGTGGCGCAAGCCTGTAATCCCAGCACTTGGGAGGCTGAGGCAGGAGGATCGGTGCGAGTTCGAGACCAGCCTGGGCTACAAAAGTGAGCTCAAGGCCAGCCTCAACTGCGTAGCAAGACCCTGTCTCAAAAAGACCAGATAATAATAATAAAAATAAAATAAGTGATAAAAGAATTGTGCAGGTTGGATGTCTGTAATGCAGCTCAGCTTGCGTAAAGGATGTATGTGCTGCTGACACAAAACATGCTAGGAGAACAGTAAGAAACCTGACATCAGCGGTGATAAATGTGAACAGGAACTGGTGAGAGATGTTCCTTTTTTGGTACTGTGCATATAAATTTCATGTTTCATTTTATAACAAAGATTTACACATACAAAAGAAAGCTTATAAAAATTGTGCTTATGTAGCACAAAAAAGGCCCATCTAATTTTCTACTTGGTTTTCTTTGTGTGTGGGGGTGGTGTTTTTTCAGAACCAGGACAGTCGTACAATTGAGGAAATGGACTTCCTGGACGCTTTGAAGAGGATCCAGCCTTCATCATTTCGAGGTGCCATCGGGCTGCTGGACCTCAGGCCCGTGGGCTGGGAGGAGATCGGTGGCCTGGAGGGTGTAAAGCTGAAGCTAAAGCAGGTGCGTAGCCCAGTCGGTCAGTAGAGTGTCAGGCGTGCTCCACATGGTTGCGGTGAGAGCGGGTGCGCATGACACACCTGATCCAAACAATGTCAGAACCTGCCTTGCAATTCCCCCCCTCAGCCCTTGTGCTGTATGTTTTTTTGCGTAGAGTTGACAGCCTAGAACAGGGGCCAGCAGATTTTCCTGCAAGGAGCAGTGGTCAGGGTTGTGAGCTTAGTGAGCTTCCGTTCTGCTGTTGTGGTCAGGAAGCTCACGTCTGGACCAGGCACACGGATTCTTTTCCTTGTCATCCGTCCTGACAGTGCTGTGTGATAGCTGTGGACAGAGTGCGCACTGTGAGTAACAAAGGACGGTGGCACGTGCGTGGGGCCACGCAGAGTTAGAGCCAGCATGGTGAGGCATGGACCCAGGCCTCATGCTGCTGTGTAGGAGCTGTGCCACATAGCCAGCCAGTGCCGCTTTGCCTAAGATATGCGCGTGTCTTTGGATTTTCCTGTCCAGTCCCTTTGCAGATACCAAAGGACACATGTTGTTGTGATCAGACTTTATTTATGCACACTGAAATCATGTTTCAAATTTTACTCAATATTTGATTTTTTTCTTTTCTCCAAAGTGTTAAAAAGAGTACTATAAAGCATGCATAGTCTGTGAGCTGTCCACATTCAGGGGTGGGCCCTCAGCTTCCCCTGCCTCTGGCCTAGATGAGAGGCTGCGGGGTAGACCAGCAGCTCTGCTGTCCTGGGACTGAGGGGTGCCTGCCCACAGTGCCAATGCCAGCACTGTATGGTGGGCAAGTTTACAGATTGACTTGGGCCAACCTTGCTTTAAGGAGCCGGGTTTTCCAGCTCTGGGGAGCCCTGGTCTGTGACTATGGCTTCTGTGTGTGCCTCAGCACAGAGCTGCACATGCAGTGAGTCCCAGTCCTTGGCTCCACGAGCAGGGCTTTTTTCACAAACCCTGATTTCTTCTGCGCTGTCTCTAATCTGCCTGGCTGCTTGAATGATATAGCTCCCTCGCCTGGGAGTGCCTTCCTTCGCCTGCCCCTCAGACTGCTGCTGTAGGGACCACTGCATATATCTTCCTGGGGTCTGAGTCCATGGTCACCATGTGAGGCCTCAGCTGTTCACTGTGGCTGTGGACTGCAGTCTCTGCAGCGCCCACATAGGTGCCTTCGGTCTCAGGACTCCAGAGTGGCTCCGGGGTAGATCCCCAGGCTCTCACACTCGGAGCCATGCCAGGCAACGCACACCAGTCCCCTCATGCCTCACCTGGGCTCCCTACCTTGGTGAGCGCAGCCAGGCCGCACACGGTCCCTGTGTAGCACGAGGTCCCCTCCTGTACACACCTGCCCAGTGTCCCGGCTCACACCCAGCCTTAGGGTCATTGTGCTTGGATCCCTTCGGACTTCTCTCCCAAGGTGTCTTATGTAGGATTTCCTCTGGTGCTATTTCCTGCCTGGCTTGCTGGCTTAGGAAACTGTCCTCAGCATGCAGCCTGGACTTTCCCTTTTCTCACAGAGGTTGTTGCACTGGTAGTTAAGAGCAAGTATGATGAGGTTAAATTAAATTGCCTGGGTCGGTCCAGTGGGATGGCTCAGTGCTCTAAAGCGCCTGCTTGGGAAAGCTTGGGCGACTTCAGGGACCGTGGTTTGATTCCCGGCACCACATGCTGTGCCAGCCCTGCCCTCAGGGTGGGCTGAGCGAGCCATAAAAATGAGTGAATAAACAAACAGGTTCTGAAACAAGAAAAAATAAAAAATTATTAAAAAAAAAAAACTAAAAAAAAAAATAATAATAATAAAATAAATTGCCTGGGTCTCCCAGTGCTGCTGTGGTGTGAAGACGCAGGCAGGTGAAATTTGCATGCCTGAGTTCTTCCAGCTGTGGGGCTACAGCAGCAGAACAGCTGCTTCGCAGGTAGTCAGACTCATTCACGATTCGCCTAACCGTCACTGAGTACCAGCTTTGGGCAGGTGTCATCCTAGATGCCGAGGACTTAGAGGGAACTTTGAGCAGAAAAACAAACCAAACCTGAGAGATGAGCAAAACTGATAAGCCCTCCAAAAGTGGAAGGTGGGCTGGGGGTGGTGGCGCACACCTGTGATCCTAGCACTTGGAGGCTGAGGCAGGAGGATTGCTGCAAGTTTCAGCCAGCCTAGGCTTGAAAAGAAGAAGAAAAGTGAAAATAAAGGACAGATAGTAGCACAGTGGGACGAGGAGGTTAGTGGGCAGGGAGAGACTCCCAGGGCAAAGACCCTGGCACACTCAGCAGAGAAGTGTTCAGGAAGGAACCTGCGGGGCAGACGGGCTGGGAGGGCACTGAGTGGTGGGTGCAAGGTCTGGGCATGGAGTCCATGCAGGACACCAGAAGTGCTGTGGCCTGAGGAAGCCTAGGCGGGGCGCGGGCGCAGGAGGGTGAGGGGCGGCAGGGCTCTGAGAGACCCTCAGTCTCATCTCTGCCCCACACAGAGCGTTGAGTGGCCCCTGAAGTTCCCTCAGGCCTTCGCCCGGATGGGGCTGACACCTCCTCGCGGCATCTTGCTCTATGGACCGCCTGGCTGTGCCAAGACCACCCTGGTGCGGGCCCTGGCCACCAGCTGCTGCTGCGCCTTCCTCTCGCTGAGTGGAGCTGAGCTCTTCTCGCCTTTTGTCGGTGATTCAGAAAAAGTCATGGCTCAGGTGTGTTGCCTTCCTGTGCGTCTGTGCTTGCTTTAGACTCTACATCGTGCCTCAGAGATGAGCCTTATTGTGAGGAAGATAACTAGCAGGCCGTGGTGGTGCACGCCCTGACCCTGGGCTGCAGGAGGTGTGCTGCGAGTTCACAGCCAGCCTGAACTTAAAGTTAACATTACTTCCGGGCGTGGTGGCACACGCCTGTAATCCCAGCACTAGGGGAGGCTGAGGCAGGAGGATCAGTGCGAGTTTGAGACCAGCCTGGGCTACAAAAGTGAGCTCAAGGCCAGCCTGAACTGCATAGTGAGACCCTGTCTCAAAAAGCCAAAAAAAAAAAAAAA
>PVJA010008560.1:0-54426 GCA_004027025.1 Myocastor coypus | reverse complement strand
TGGCCTTGAGCTCACTTTTGTAGCCCAGGCTGGTCTCAAACTCCCACTGATCCTCCTGCCTCAGCCTCCCGAGTGCTGGGATTACAGGCGTGTGCCACCATGCCCGGCTACAGATGTTAATTATTAACATTCCAGGCAAGGGAGAAAGCAACAAGCAGAGAGCCCGCAGGTGAAGCTGCTACCTATCACCTGCAGTCCCAGCTTTCCGGGATTCCCCTATCCCAGCTTTCTGGGATTTTCAGTAACAGACGACAGCTGTCTCTGGGCTTTGTTTATTGCACTGTTTCTTGAGATGCTGACGAGGCTACAAGGGGTGGCTGGATCTAGAGCATGTGATGCTCAGATTGATAAAGGGTGCAGTGCTAGGGTCAAGGGCACTAGGGTCACGGATGTGTGGGTGCTGCCCACCCCAAACAGCCTGGATAAGCTGAAAGGGACAGAAAGATGCAGCTAAGGTTGCTTGCCTGCTTTATTGCCCTCTGCCTGCCAAGAACTGTTCTCTTCTGTGAAGCCTCCTTGCCTTGGAGTCAGCTGATTGTGCGCTGGAACCTTTACAAACTGTAATCTAAAGAAACCTTTCCTCCTTCACCTTTGGATATTGGGTATTTTGTTTCAGCAATGGGAAGCGTAACTAACACACTGCTCTATTCTGGGCCTGGAACACTGCAGGCACTTGGTAAATACTTGCTAAGGGGGTCACCCCTCAGGGCTTCCTGGCTTCTGCCAGCTGCTTTGTTCCCTAATCATGCCTGCTTCTTCTCACAGTGATTCCACAGAAACAGAGATAGAGTATGGTGCTCACCACTGAGTCTCCAGCACAAGCTTGTCTGCAGTAGGTAGTAGGTGCTCAACAAACGCTGGTTCCTAAGTGAAAGCCCTAGTAAAGGAACATGTCTCTAGGGTGTCCTCACCGGTACTATCACATGGCAGCAGTCTTGGGCCTGGGCTGTTTTCTCTCTGTCCCTACGCCTGGAGCATGAGGTGGGCCCCACTGTCTGCAACGGACAGAAGTGACCCCAAGGAACAGGTGAGGTGCTGAAGCAATAATTTATTCCAAGTGCACGTGACGGTGTGCATAACAATCTCAGAGCCTTGTCACTGAGCACAGACGTGTCACAAATCCCACATGAAATCTCCCAGCCCCAGCCCTCCCTTTGCCATTTTTCTCAACTAGGGAAGGAAAAGACCTAGTTTCCAAACAAAACACAGGTGCCTGAGAGTTGAGAGAGAATTACACAACCTTATTTTTATTATTTATGAAGACAAAAAAGCAAAGTTCCCTCCCTGCTCCAACCCCAACCCCACCTCCTCCTCTCGAGCTCTCAGGGAGCAGCATCTTCCAGGGGAGCTGTCCTTGGAGCTGGGCACCTGCGCATGGCCACCCCTCATGCCTGCAAGCCAGCCACAGGCCCCTTCTTCCATGCCAGAGTACAAAAGGGCAGCTGGCAGTTCCCCAGCCTTCAGTTGTTAGCCTTGGGAACTTGGAAAAGATCCGCGATGTCTAGCAGGGCCTGGCGGATATGGTTCCCAAAGCGCTGAGCATTCTGTGGGAACTGAGAGCTCAGGCACACCTTCTGGACTTCCCACCGTCCCCTCCCCACAAAGGCCCCTTCCCCGGGCGGCACCCCCACAGACCTGCGCAGGGTAAGGGCCACTCACCGTCTCTGAGCTTGAGAACTTGCTGGAGACGTGGAAGAACATCGTGTCTTCCCCGGCAATCATGTAGGAAACCCCGTAGCCGTCGTCAGCCACCTGAGAAAGCGGTAAAGGGGAAGACACAGGCTGACTTTGAAGACCGGGCAGCCAGACTCACGCTGTAATTGGTCTTCCCACAAGAACTATGGGAAGAAGCTCCAACCCTAGACACTGCATTCTTACAGAGGTCAGCCTTCCCCAAGCCCAGGAAACTGAAGACTAAGAATGTTGCCTCCTTGTGGTTCTGGACCCTTCCCAGGGATTCAGGATGCCTGTTTTCCTGAGAGGCCTCACAGTTTAGACTACTCCCTCCCTCTAGAGGATCCATAGCCTCCTGCAAACCAGCCCCTGTGCACGTTTGTGCACATTTTTTTGAAAAGAGCAGGATTCCTGCAGAAATGTATTTCACAAAGTCCCAGTGTACTGGCCTGTTCTGGCACATGGTCATATTCCACTGGGAGCCACTGAGGATAGGTGGTTTAGGTGCTTGCCCATGTGGGCCAGCTGACATCATTCTACTTTTGTGCAGGCCCAGGACTCTCCTCTGATCAAGGTGTCCTATGCCCACTTAGCCTGGCCAAGGTTCTCACTCTCCACGGAAAGCCTGGACCCCAGTGCTGACCACCACCCCCTTCAGGTATACTCACAGGGCCAAAGCCACCTCCTGCAGCCAGGTGATTAGGATACTGGTTTGGGTCAAACATTCGGATCTGGGACTGAGGGATCTGGCTGGTAGAGAGGCGCCAGGGTTCTGAGAGTACCTGCAACAGGGAGGCTTAAGCTGATCAGATGTAAGTGCTCAGCATGCAGCTGTCTGAAGTGACAGAGATCTGCTCTGTGACAGGCAGGGAGTGTCCTGGGAGGTGGTAGGCCTCCTGGTCCCCTTAGGCCTTCTGCAGCTCCTTAGCATCTGCACGAACTCACTGATCTTGCTAAGACCTGCTGACTAGCTGTCCTTCCCCCTGTTCCGTCCCTTCCTCTTTTCCTTCTCTCTCTAGCACTGTTGCTACTGCGCAGGTCACACACTGTTTTCTGTCACAGGAATTCTGATTCCACCCAAGGGACTCTGTTCCTGCTCAGGACTGGGTGGGGCACGGCATAAGAAAGCTGGGCCTGTCTCCCCGGCAACCTCAGAAGAGCCACGGTACGGAAGACAAATGAGCCCTAGAAGGCTGAGCCTCTGGACCTCAAGGCAAGAGGATGAAGACACCACCACCACGCACACTGACCTCTGCCAGGAACGGGGAGCTGACCCCCAGGTACTTAGAGACCAAATAAAGGCAGAAGAGGTGCCTGTCAATGCCAGCACCCGTCATGGCCAGGCGGTACATGTTCTGGTGCTTCTCGGAAGCTTTCCGGAAGAGACCTTGGAGGTCCGATTTCTGGCAGGGGAGAAGCAGGGTAAGGAGTGGCTCTACCCCTTGAGGTAGGTAGAGGGGCAGGGAGGTGCAGAGAAGGGACTGGCAGGGCCTCACCGTGTGGGACCCCTTCATCATGGCCCGCACAAAGGCCGTGGACTCGCTGGTACAGGAACGCACTGTCTCAGTCCGTCCTTCTCGGAACATTCTGGTCATTGAGGCCTCATAGGTCAGGCAGAACTTGCCCTTGTCCTAGGGCACAGAGCAGGTGAACTTGGCAGGTGGACCCTGGAAGCTGCCCTGCCAACTCAGCAGCCTGTCAGGGCTCTTACCCGGAAGTGAGCCAGCTGCAGGGCAATCTGTACAAAGGCATCAGGACTCGTCCGGCACTTCTTGATAAGACCTTTGCCAAAGTGCAAGAACTGGAAGCAGTACAACTCCACATCGTCAGCCAGTGCCTTGGCTATCTGGTAGGAACTCTCGATGACAGCCTGGCACTGCCAAGACACAGAAAGCATCAGCTGTGGACAGAGCTCTCTAAGCAGGGCTCCAGGTTATATCTAGGAGGCACAAGTTTAGGTAACAGATACAGGACAAAGTGAGCCTAACACCCTCCAGACAGAAAGCACAAAGGCCAGACTGAGCCTAGAGGGCAGACAGAGGCACTGACCACAGATGGCCCAGAGACGATGCCTTCTCTGAGGCCACTCTGAGTCTTACTGAGCATTCTGAGAAGCCTCTGTCCCTTCCTCCTGAGGGTCATGCCAACCGTGGGTTGATAAAGGAGGGGAAGGCACAGCGCCTCACTCCTGTTTGGCCTGCGTACCTGCTCAGGAATGTCCCACTGGAGCCGCTGGGGAGGTGCCAGCATTGGGTTTGGTTCGCCCAGGCAGTGTCCAGTCTCTGTGTAGC
Organism: Myocastor coypus; assembly: GCA_004027025.1. Lineage (NCBI taxonomy): Eukaryota > Metazoa > Chordata > Mammalia > Rodentia > Myocastoridae > Myocastor > Myocastor coypus. The sequence continues at coordinate 50,461 of PVJA010008560.1, read as the reverse complement.
CCAGGTGGAAGGTGTCAGTGCCTAGGACAAACTTCAGGGAGCAAACTCAGCTAGGAAATAAGCCTCAAGCCAGTGCCAGCCCTGCAGACCCCATCCAGGCCTGTTACCTCCCAGAGATGCCCAACGATAGGGGCGTCTGCCCATGCATGTTCTGTGTTGAGGCCCAACACACCACTCTTGAAGGAAATAAGAGTGAAAGACTTGTCAAACCACCTGAAAGAGTAGACACAGGAATGAGCCAGAGCTGAGGATATACCTAGCACCCTAACACACAACACTAACCTAACTCTTCAACTCTAAGCACTAACCCTAATGTCAATCCTAACTAAGGCTGGGGAGATAGCTCAGTGGAGTAAGTGCTTGCCTGGCAAGTGCAGGGTCCTGAGTTTGATCCCTGGTACCACCAAAAAAAAAAAAAAAAAACCAATCCTAACTGTAAATTTAACCTATATTCCTTTTTTTTTTTTTTTTTTTTTTTGTCTTTTTGAGACAGGGTCTCACTGTGCAGTTCAGGCTGGCCTTGAGCTAACTTTTGTAGCCCAGGCTGGTCTCGAACTCACAGCGATCCTCCTGCCTCAGCCTCCCGAGTGCTGGGATTACCGGCGTGCGCCACCACGCCCGGCTAACCTATATTCCTAACCTTCACCAGTAGCCCTGTCTGTAACTAAGAGCCTTAAGATGAACCTCACCCCACCAATAAATAGTAATACTACCAAAACACTAGCTAGGATTCTAAACTTCTACTTTAACTCTTCAACTCTGGCAGTAACCTTTAACCCTAAAAGCCTACCCTGTAATCCAACCCCTAACCTCTAACCCCAACATCTGATCACGCGGCTAGGACGCACACCTGTTGTAGCAGTTGCCATGGAGCAGAGCCTTGCCATACAGGCTGAGGCTGGCCTCATCATCAGGGCTGTAGCTGTGAGAGTCCTCGTCCAGGGCCACGAAGAAAGCGGCGCGCTCAATGGCATCCAGAGAAACCTTATTCTTGCCAGAGCTGAAGAAGGCCTGGCGGGCCTGTGCCCACTCTACCCTGGGGGCACATGAGCAGCTGCATAGTATAGCCAGGATGTACTTGGGATACGAGCACTCCAGGATAGGCAGGGTGGGTAGGGTACCTGGCTTTCCTGGAAGACACTCTCTCAGCTGGCCACCAACTGTCAGGTGGATGATACCAGCTCCTCACTGCCACTACCACCAGGGCCTATCAACACACATGTCCTACATGCTGCTCTGGTCCCTACTCCAGGGTGACAGGAAGGGCCAGGCTCTCCTCCTCAATGGGCCTTGGACTTAGTCCAGGATAACCCTCCCCTTAGGGCTGATACCTTCCTCCTGCCGTGAGGGCTGCCAGCTTTTCCTCCCCAGGCTGAGGTGGGGAGGGGTCATCCAGGATCTTCTGGAACTGCATCTCCAAGTCCCGAGGCTTGAGCAGGCGAGAGCCCTCATAGAGCCACACCTTGAAGAAGCGGCCCTTGTGGTAGACAGCCACGTGCCTGCTCTCTGCAAGGTGCTGCAGCACATCTGTGGTGGCCAGTAGACAGGCTGATGCGAGGCCTCGGGGAACACCATGTCCCCCTCCTAAGCCTTGGAAAGGGCCCACCTCCTACACACAGGGGCCCCACAGACTCTGCTTTGCCTAGCCTTTGGCCTGGTCCTTTCTTCATTTGGCTAGGGTGGCTCCTGTGTGCCAGGCCAGGCCCTGTGCTGGGTGTTCCCACGGCCTCTCACAGCTGTGAAAGCGTCCCACTGAGGAGAAAGCCTGTGTGAACTGTCCAAGGAGGCAGGGACAGAAACATGGAAGTCAGTTTCTCTGCCAAACTCCTGGTGAGCTCTTCCTCCCTCTTCTGTAGGCTCTATGACGGGCAACTGTGCTTCCAAGCCCCACCGCCACATATTGCTCCTCTCACGACTACCTTTCCATGCAAGGTGAGGACCTGGAAGGGAAAAGCTCTAATCTGGGTGCCTCGGGGTCCCAGCCCCAGGATCACGCCATAAATAACAGATGTGTGGGATCTGGTACAAGCTAACCTTCACCTATTGACAACCCTGATACACTCTAGGTGAGCGGTGATGAGTAGGCAGCGGGGCGCCTGGCCGTGCTGGGCCCAGAGCTGGGGCTTGGCTCTGGCGCGTACCTGTCTCCTTGCCAGGGATGCGAGTGGTATTGAACATCCTCTCCATCTGGTAGCAGCACATGGGCACAACGCCAAGTGCCATCACCTGCAAGGAAGGCCCAGCATGGCTCAGGCCCAGGCCTCTCCTTCCTTCCCACCCTCCATCCGGATGTCACTCACGGGCTTGATCTCTTCACGGTCTAGTTTACGGCGGTACATGATCATGGCATGGACAGCATTTCCCAGGCGGGCAGCCTGCTTGTCTGTGTTCTTGACAAGCACAAGGTCCTACAGACAGTGCAAAGCCCACAGGGCAAGAGCCTGTGTCTGGGTGTCATCTGGGTCTCTCCAGCCTGGGGACCAATTGACCCAAATGCCTAGGATTGTGTTTTCTTCTTCTAGTTCATCCTGCATGCTGTCAGGGTGAGCTTCCAAAATGCATACCTGGGCTGTATAGCACAACAGGCACAGGGCCTGCCTGGCAAGTACAATTTATGGGTTTCATTCCCAGTGGTGCCCACCACCCCAAAAAAAACCCAAAGTATGGTTTAAAAAAAAAAAAGCATAACTGACATGCACGCCTCAGTTCCAGCTTTGACCAGAGCTGTTTTTATACTTATTTATTTGTTCAGGTTTTGCTTTTTTTGCTTCAAAGAAGCAAAATAGTGCCACCACTGAAAAACAGCTTCAAGCCTTTGATTTGGAAAGGGAGCATCTACATTTCTGGAGGGACAATGTGTGGAACATGTGAATTCCAGCAGGCTACTCAGTGGAGTGTACTTTTGACAGCGGAAGAGGCAAGACTGGGCACAGGGCAGCCGGAAACCATCTGTAGATAGTCAGGAGAAGGCCAGTCATGTGGGTGACTTCCTGAGTACTAAGAGATTAGAGAACCTGGCTCTATTTTTGTGGTCTGGATCCAGGGAAGGACAAAAACAAGGCACGTGTCAGAACTTTCCCTGCAAATGGTGTTAGTATAGCTGGAAACCCATGACTGGGATGCCAGTGAGGGAATCAAGGAAGGAAGTGACGATCTGAGCTGGGCAGGTACGGCAAGCTCAGAGAGACGTGACAGGCAATGACAGGCCATGGGGTCTTGGAGTGCTCCTGTCCTGAGGGTCTTCACTGTTCCTAAGCTGCTGATGGACTAGCCTTCTTTTTCCTTTTGCCTCAGACCTCACTCCTCAACACCCACTCAGCCAGGGAAACTGCCACCAGGGACCTGCATTGTCTTTGCCCCACTGAGGCAACAGCCGAGGACATGGCGAGCATACGCAGAGCCCTGAGAGGCTCTTGTGCTTACCATGACGTAGTAGTTGCTGTTCACCATTAGTGGGCTCCTGCCTCTGAGGTAGACATACTCTTCCCACCAGTCACTCACCTGTGGGGATGTGGAAGGTTAGGAGCGAGGAGGAGGCTGCCAGGGCAGGTGGATGACATGGAGTCCAGGAGGCAAACTTACATAGTTAGTTGCCCACCATGACTTGAGTATCAGGTACTTCTGCAGCCTGGGGGCAGCCTTGTCCTGGAATTCTTTGGCCAAAGTCTCCATGCGGTAATACTCCTCATCATCCAACAAGGGCCGCACAGACTCCAGGTACTGTGCGGCCAAGCGGTGGTCATCACAGTGCCAGCCATGGCTGGCTGCCTTGGTCTTAGCCTTCTCCCCACCTCCACTTCCTCACCCCAGTCCCAGCACTCTCCAGCCCACTATTCAGAGACAATCAACATCTGTGTTTAGACAAGTCCTCTGAATTCAGCCTCCCATGTTCAGGGGAACCCAGGCCCTCACCCTCTGCATCGTGGCTGCCACGCTGGGCACAGGAAGCTTAGGTAGAGATGTCTGGAAGCTGTAGAGCATGGGCCGCTGGCTGGAGAGAAGGCGGACACAGATCTAGGGGTACAGGGCACAGTTTCAGCGTGGAAGCTAGCAGGAAGAATGGATAGAAACTGGAAACCAGAATGACCGAGACCCTCAGAACCACGCCACCTCCTTTCAGGACAAACCCAGGCACAAGGCACCAGCACCCAGTCTGCCTATGCCCGCCTGCTCAGAACCCTAAGGGAAGCTCTGGAGGCTCAAGTCAGGCGCCTGCCCCCTCCAGTGTCTCTGCTCACAGCCCAGATCTTGGTGAAGCGGCTGGTCTTGCCGTGCATCTCAAACATCCACCCGTGGTAGGAAAGCAGCAGCTTCAGGGTTTGTCGGAATAAGAAGATGCCTGCCACCCAGACCCCAGTGGAGAAGATAGCCATGCTGAGAAGCTCTCGGGTCTGTGGGGTCTGGTAGGGGCCACACCTATGCAAGAAGGAGGGAGATCTTCAGGGGTCCCCTTGGGGTCAGCCTTGGGGGAAGATCTTTTTCTTTCTCTTTTAATACTAGGGATTGACCCAAGGGCCTTTACATTGAGCTACATCCTCAGTCCATCATTTATTTATTTGTTTGTTTTGAGACAGGGTGTCACTATGCAGCTTAGGCTCACCTTGAGCTCACTACATAGTCCAGGCTGGCCTTCAGTTACAGCAGTCCTACTGGCCAGCCTCCCGACTGCTGGGATTAGAAGTGTGAGCCACCACAGCCGGTGACCAGGGGGAATTTCTGACTCTGCAGTTGATGGCTGTGAACTGTCTCTCTGGAGAGGTACTGAGGGACAAGAACCTTGCTGGGCATACTAAGGTCTCAGCCAAAGTACAAACTAACGTGGGACCGGGATGATGACAGCCCTGGGGGAAGGCTGCCCGGGTGGCCTCCAGGGGCTGCTGCCCTGTGCCTGGCCTGCAGGGCTGGCCTGGCCTCCCCACTCCGCCCGACTCTTGCGCTTTCTCTCCCAGCTTCTTACCTCTCAGGGAGGCACCTCTGGATACAACAGACCAGCCCCAAAGAGATGTCCACTTTGCAGTAGGAGCAGCCCACTGTTGCCATGACAACAACCAACCAGCTGGTGGGACTGCCTGGGTACACACCCCTAAGAATGCCATTCTGTGGAGCAGAAACAGGCGCACTTGTGGAGCAGTAAGTTGAGGTAATCAGGCATCCCGGAATCCTGGCAATGGTCTTTTGCACCCCATTACTCACTGTTCCCCACCACACCTCTGGTTTCTGCCCTGCTGGCACCTCTACATAGCAGCACTTCAAGCAGAAAGGGTGACCCTGTCAACAGCTGACCCCCACACTTGCTGAAAGGCGGACAGAGCTCACGCCCACCTTGAGGCGAATCAGGCGTTTCTTCCAGGAGTTGATCCCAGACAAATAGATGTGTTTCAGGGCCTCCCTACTGAGCCGGAAGTCCACCCCATCTGGGGTCACGGTGAACTGGAAGGCCACAGCCTGGTGTGCTTCCGCCATCCCAGGGGTTGGTGGGCACCTGTGAGCGTGGCGGGCGTGGCACGCTCAGGCTTCGCTCTGGCCACCCCTAGGAGGAGGCCCCGCCCAGCCCGTCCCCACCCGTAACCCGCCCCACTAATGGCGCCCTGCCTGCACCCCCAACGCGTGCCGCCCCACCTCCAGCCCGGCCTCCCCACCCGTCAACCGCCGCCAATCCCTCGCGATGGCCTCCGCCCCTCCACAGTGGGGCAGGAGTTCCAAGGAGGTCAGGGCCTTGAAAGCCAACAGTCCCAAGGGCCGCAAAGGGTGGCCTATAGGTAGGGAAGAGGCGCCCTGAGAAACGGAGCCAGCCTGGGCCTGGGGGACCCCAGCTCGGTGCTACCTCTATGCTAGGTTGGGAGCTAGGGCGGGGAGAGGGCTCAGCGGGCAGGGGTGGCCGCTCCGGACCCTACTCACAGCTTGCGATCGCTCCTGTCAGTATATGGGGCAGGCCACTCTGGCCCGCGTCCCCACGTCCTTCAGGCCCAGCCAACCCAGCCCCGCCCTTACTAGCAACCTGACACTCACTGCCAAATTAGGGTCGAGAAAACAAACGTGGGGCAGGACCCGGAACCCCCTCCTCTCCGTAGTGGCAGCTAAGGAGACAGGCAGCAGGGTTCTCACAGCTGAAGGTGGTCGAAGGTCTGGGAGGCTTAGGGGAGGGGAGCTCAAAAGATCTCACGTGAGGATAGTGGCATGAGAGCTAAAAATAGCCAAATGTAGGGAAAAGGTCGCCGATACGTCAGCTGTGCAGCCTGTTCCCACATCACGGTCAGGGCTGGCAGCGCCAGGACCCTCTCTGTAATCCCCACCCTGCCGTGCCCCCTCTCCAAGTTCTAGTATGTTAGATCTTAATTAAGCCGAGCCAGGGGAGAGGGCTTAGGGCAGAGGATCCCAGTGGAGAGAGACCTTGATCTGGTAGGTCTGCCACTTCGGAGCAGTACCAAGAAGCAGTTTGAAGGAATAAGCTCATTTATTAAGGTGTCCAGGCAAGGGGCTCCCATCTTCCTGCTCGCCCCAGAGACCTGCTCAAACTGAGGGAAAGGTCGGTCTCCTCAACCACTGTCTCACTCAGAGACAGGCCCAGACCCTCCGACTCCTTGCTCTGATTTCTCCTCCAAGGTCCTGCCCTGGAGACTTCGGGAGAAATAAATCCAAGGTCTGAGGGATGGACAGTCAGGAGAGTGAGTTGAAGCTGGTCAGCTGCCTCTTCTGCTGGAAGTAGAACTGGAACCGAGCCTGGGCATACTCCTAGGGAGGGAAGCGTACCCCACAAAGGCTTGGAACCAGCGTAGCACACCCATCTTGGCTGCCCAGGTTTCCCGTAGGCCCTGCAGCTCTATTCCCTAGCCCACATCTAACATGTTCCCCTTTTGGGCTACTTACCAAGTAACCAAATTCTATGGTAGACATGGATGCCTGGAGGATGGACCACAGACCCCAGAAGAAATGGGATGCCAAGGCATACCTGCAGTAGGGAGCAGGAAAAGTAGAGGTTGTCAAGATCACATTTGTTCTTGCCTGGACCTTCTCCCTAGGCCCGTCAGTGCCCAATCCCAGCGGCTCCTGGAAGACTATCATGTTGATTCTTCCAGCTCTCAAACTCTGCCTCCTCCCAGCCTCGACTTCCTCTCCCTTCTCTGTCCTGCTCCGCACTGGCATCTTCTGTGCAGCCCCTTTCTTTTATGCCCTCCCTGACCCTCAACCTGTTCTTCCTTCCTCACCGATTCGCCTCTACCAGCAAATCTTCTTCCAATTTTTTCTGCTCTTCTTGGGGAAGAATCTCACCCTTGTTTACCTCTGCTAGGTAATGTCGAATAAAGTGGAGCTGAAATCAATGACAAGAGTCAGAAATTGGGTGGCACATTTCCCAGTTAATACCCTTGCTGGCCATGCCTGACCTCCACCCTCCCTCACAAAATGAGTCTGATTTCCTGGCACCCAGCTGGCATACCTGCTGTTCCCGAGTGGGATAGTGTGTCGGTTGTGCTTTGTAGAAAGGCCATTCCTCGTGAGTATAATCATAAACCCACTCACAAAAATGGTTCCCGATGTCAAAGCCCCTGGGGGAACAAGGTAAATAAATGTGCAGTCCGCAAATATCCTGGACAGCTTGGATGGAGACATGAAAGTCTGCTTTTCTGGGGCCCTGGGGGAAAGGACCACATGAGGCTACCTCCCACTGTCACCTGTAGTTGTAACTACTATACTCGAAATCAACCAGCATGAGGCTGTCAGTGTTTCCTGGCTCTGAGAGCAACAAGATGTTTCCTGGGGAAACAAAAGGGCAACCTGTCACTTCAGAGTATTCTGGTCCCTCTACTCTGGATTGAGAGACCCCGTATTTTTTCCTACCTTCCTGGATGTCATTGTGGCAGAAGACCACTGGAGATGGGGTACAGTCTAAGAACTTCCTGCAGGGAGAGAGGGCAATGAGTCCTCAGTAAGAGTGACCAGAATGGCCCTCACAGGCCAGGCCCAGACCCCAGCCCCAAGTGGAGGAGGGCCACGCTGCCAGAAGAGGTACTGCTTCCGTGACCTCTCTCCCACCCCGTCCTGTCCGCCCTCACCTGAGCTTGTCCATCTCATCCTTCAGGCTATACATCTCTAGCAAGTTCATCTGTAGGAGGGTAGCAGAAGGCAGGTCCTGGATCTGCTTTAGGTACCTGAAACCCAAAGAGTAAGATACAGTCTGGTATCCATTCCACCACCTCTCCTACCTGCACCTCGGGCATGATAAGTCATGGGCTTTCCTGTCACCGTGTGACTTGGCTGAGAAACCCAATGCACTCAGCCAGAAGGGTGACACAGCCAAGGATCAGATCAGGTATGCAGATTCCAAACCTGACTCACCGCTCCATGGTCCCAAATAGCCAGTGGGGCTCCTTTGTGAAAGGCATCTCCATGCCATGGAACTGGGCCATCTTCGTGGCAATGGCTGCTGACAACACTGGCTCTCGAAGCTCTTGAGTTTTCAGTGGCCGGCTCTGCACCCAGGAGCCTATCAGGGTGGTGATGGGGCTGGGGCAGGAGGGGCAAGGGATAGTCGACTGGAGGGGATCGAGATCTTGGGGAAAATTCTCTACCTGGGATATGAAGGAAGACATTGGGTGAGGGAGAGAGGGGTTGAGAAAGAAGGAGTGGGCTGAGCTCGTACTGGGAGGTATTGCTCCAGCCGGCCCTCTGGAAAGACTCCATAGAGATGAGGCCCCAGCGACCGCTCTGCGAGGATGGCAAACATCACGCTTTCAAGCACCAAGGACTCCACGCCCTGAAGGAAAAGGACAGCAAAGGGGCCCTCGTTAGGAGGGGCCCGAGCCTAATGCGCGCTGCCACACAGGAATATCTGCTTTCTCCACCTACTTTAGCTGGGATTTCGGGTCCTACTCCTGGAGGCTCTCTATGATAAGGTGCAAGTAACAACCTGTAAGCCTCAGTGCCCGCAACTGCTCAATCAAGACAACGCCTGCCCCACTTTAGCGACAGGTCCTAGTCACCAGCCGCTGCGGCTCGGATCTCTTCCTCACCTGCAGAATGGCCCCATACAGTCGCAGCAACACCTCGCGGGGCTCCTCGCCAACGCTGGGCAGGTGGTCCGGGAGCGAACAGCGGAACAGCAGGTTGCTGAGGCCCCCGCTGCAGACCCACACCCGGTGCGTTCAGGCGCTGGTTTACCCGACGGGGACCCGGCCCCACCCGGCCGCCACCCGATCCCTTGCTAGCCCCACTGCACCCGGTCGATCAGGACCCCGCCTCCCATCCTCTGATCCCGGCCCGCCACTAGCCCCACCCAGTCTGTCAATCGAGAACCCCGCCCACCAACAGCCCCGCTCCCAGCCTCCCTGCGGACCCCCACCTCTCGTCCGGGACCACTAGCCCCGCCCCTCGCCCGGCCAGCGTGGCTCCCGTCTCATCTTCGCTCACGGATCGGCTCCAGGCTCAGGCGCTCTGGGGCCGTACAAGCACGCAAAGTCCTGAAGACCCCAAGGGGACCCCTAACCCTGACCGCGCGCAGGAGGGGCTGACCCTTGACCTCCCACCTCACGGGGCAAACCCTCAGCTCGTCGGGCCGCACTCGGCGCCAAGCCCCGCCCAGGTACTCCCGGCACCATTGGTAGGCTCGGCGTTCAGCGTCACGCGAGAGCGACGAGGAGCGCCTCCGGCTGGGGGTCGTGGTGGGGAGCCTGGACTGCCCCGAACTGTCCTTGGTCAGGCTGCCGCCGACAGCCCCGCCTCCGACCACAGCTGTCCCCTCTGCCGCCATGGCGCGGCCTCCTCGGGGCCAACGCCCAACTGCCAACTCCCAGCGGGCGGACTCGGCTCCTTCCGGCCCGGCTCGGCTCCGCTTCCGCCGGCCTGCGCTTATTCGGCTCTTCGCAATGACTTTTCGGCTCTCTCCGTGAACCCAAATCAGGGGCTGTTTCCGAAAGCCGACTGGGCTTCTCTCCGCTGCAAAGACCAAAGGCCTCTTTGCCTGAGGGGACGCGCCCTTGGCTCGTCTTCTCAGAGTAGCCGCTATCACAGACCGCCCGGAACCGAGAAAATGTTGTGAGCCAATCGAGAGCGACGTGAGGGTTGCGCGCCCTGCGGCGCGTCACGTGTCGGGCGCGAGCTCCGCCGGTGCCGGGTCGGCGGGCGGCGTGGAGCGGCGGAAGTGCCAGCCCGCTGCGAGGCCCCTGTGGGCCTTTTCTTCCTTGAGCAGTTTAACGACAGCCGGGTGTGTGAGAGAGACAGATTGAAGGGGTGGAGGAGTGGGGGTACAGGGTAGCTGCCTAGCAAACTCTCCTCGTTGAGTGAATGAAAGAGTAGGGGGACCGGATAGGTCAGCAGAATAAGCAAATGCAGGGACCAGGGTTCGATCCTCAGTACCGCCTCCCGCGCCGGCCACCGAGTGCGGGCATAGTAAGACCCTGTACCAAATTTTTTTTTTTTTCAAAAAAGCCCTTAGGAAAATTCAGAGAACTCCAGGTACCTTAAACCCTTAGTTGCCGCCCGGGTCCCTTGTCAGTAAAGATAGCCTTGAATGAAGAGGGCTTTGCTGCCCCTGCTTGAAGCTATTGCGTTTACCGTTGAAAGGTCTGGGGCCAATCAGACCCTGCAGCAGACCCTTGGAGCTTAGTCAGGTAGCCCTGACTCAGGGAGCAGAGCTCACCCTCACCCTGATGGTGAAGATGGACCTTGGTGCCCTTTAGGATAATAGATGGGCATTGAAGTAGCTGACTGGAATAACCAGAAAGAAATCAAGACTGGGTGATGGGAAGGCTAATGTCAATTAGTGCAACAAAATATGATCTCCTACTGTGTTTTTCTTTCTTTCTTTTTTTTTTTATGTATGTGGCACAAAGTCTCACTATGCAGCTCAGATCGAAGTGATCCTGTTTTCAGCCTCCGATCGCTGGGATTACAGGTGTACACTCCCATGCCGGAACTTAGTTGGACTTGGTCACAGTATCAGCGGGTCCCGGGGCCAGGGCTGGCACGGCATGCGGGACTGGGGATCAAACCTTGGTCGCAGTGCTTGCCAAAGCAGGCACTTAGCCTTACTCTGTTTAAATCTGAGCAACTTCTGAGACCAGAGCCCATTGCTTGGAAAGGAAACATGGCCTCTTTAAGGAAAGAGCCTATTTTGTTGCCATAGGTGTATACAAAAATTGTTTTTCCAATCTTTCCCTAAAGGTACCTAAAGCCACTGTTTAAGAAGCTAATTTACTTTGTAAAAAGGAATATTCAAACCTATCAAAGTTAAATATGGAATCTTAGTGGCATCAGGGCACTAATCCTCTGGTTAGGGTGAGGGTTTGTAGAAATCATGCCAAATGGGATCCTGGCCCAAGTCCCTGTGATTGCTTTTCTGGTCCAGGGTGTACTTGGAGTGATTTTATTTAGGAGTTGGCAGAACTTATATATTGATCCCTGACTTGTGAAGTATGAACCATACAGTAAGAAGAGCAAAGCACAAAGTCCCCACAGGTTATCCCCCCAAGATAGTAAGTCAGAAATAATACTGAATTTTAAGAGGCATTAGAGTTGCCGACTCTGTTGTTGGCACGATCACAGTTTTATCCCTTCTGTCCATCTGAATGGACTCTGCAAAGTGGACTGCCACAAACTTAACCAGAGTGACATCCCCAATCACAGACAAGACCAGGCATATTTAGGGTGGTAGGCCATTGACAGTGTTCCACTTAGGACTATGCCAGGTATGGTAGCTTTTTTAGAACTGATTAATGTATCTCTAGCATGATACTGAAAGTATTGATAGAGTGAACATTCATTCTAATTCTCATTGTAAGGAGGATCAAGAGCAGTTCACAGGTATAAAGGAAGGGCAACCATACACATTATCTTGATCTGAGGCTGTTTTAACTCTACTGTTTTCTATTATAATCTAGTCCATGGGGACTTTGTCATCTGGACATTCCACATACAATTGATAATATCACACTAAAGGGACATGAAGGAGCTGGGCGTGGTGGCGCACGCCTGTAATCCCAGCACTTGGGAGGCTGAGGCAGGAGGATCAATGTGAGTCTGAGACCAGCCTGGGCTACAAAAGTGAGCTCAACGCCAGGCTGAGCTGCATAACGAGACCCTGTCTCAAAACAAAACAAAACAAAACAAAAAAACATGAAGTGACAAGTGTTGAGTATGGAGCTTGTCATATCAGTGAGTTTTTAGGGATAGTGTTCTAGGGCAAGCTGGGATATCCCCTTTAAAGTAAGGACAAGTTACTGCATTGTGTATTGCTATCAAGGGGGTACAGCACTTGATGCACCTGTCCGCTTCAGAGTCTGTGTACCGTAGATGGGAATGCCACCTGACACAGTTTTTGGGTAGCTTGAAAAATGTGGGACTGGGGATCAAGCCAGCTTTGATCCAGGGTTTGATCCCCAGTCCCACATGGGATACTAGCCCTGCCCCTGGGATCTGCTGAGTGTGTGACCAAATCCAACAAAGTCCCGGCGTGGGAGTGTACACCTGTAATCCCAGTGCTGGGGAGGCTGAAAATAGGAGCATCACTTCCATCTGAGGTGCATAGTGAGACCTTATACCAGATACGTTTTTAAAAAGAAAGGAAAAACACAGGGATCATGATGTTTTGTTTCAGCAACTGACATTAGCCTTCCCATCACCCAGTCTTGATTGATTTCTTTCTGGTTATTCCAGTCAGCTAGTTCGATGCCCATCTATTATCCCAAAGTGCACCTATAGCATTTCATTAGGCCCAGAACTTCATTTTATAGTGAAAGAGATATGACAATATGTGGATTTGTCATGTGATACACTGCTTTTCTGATGTTCTGCATTATCCTCAAGCAGTCAGGCTAATAGAAAGACAGAATGTACCTCAAAGGTTTAGTGAAAGTCCCAGTTCTAGGACAGTGCTTGAGTTAGAAGGTACATGCAGTCAATCAGAGGTGCTACCCCCCAACAGATAGAGTGTAGTAAGTATTTGGGAGCAAAGACACAGCTCCCCAAACCTAGAGGTTGGGAGTAGCTATTTCTTACCATCAGCCCCAGCAACATGATTTAGAATGTATAGCTATGGAGTGCTACTCACCCTTGGGGACAGAAAGATGGTTTGTTGGGGCCCGGCGGGATGGCTCAGTGGTCTAAAGCGCCTGCTTGGGAAAGCTTGGGCGGCTTCGGGGACCGCGGTTTGATCCCAGCACCACATGCAGCGCCAGCCCTGCCCTCAGGGCAGGCTGAGCCGGCCATGAAAATAAATAAAATAAACAAAAGTTCTGAAACAAGAAAAATAAAAATAAATAAATAAATAAAGCCGGGCGTGGTGGCGCACGCCTGTAATCCCAGCACTCGGGAGGCTGAGGCAGGAGGATCGCTGCGAGTTCGAGACCAGCCTGGGCTACAAAAGTGAGCTCAAGGTCAGCCTCAACTGCATAGCGAGACCCTGTCTCAAAAAGACAAAAAAACAAAAACAACAAAAAAGTAAATAAATAAATAAAAATTAAAAAACAAAAACAAACAAACAAACAAAAAACCCGCTACTGGATCTGTCATGCTATTCCTGCTTTTACTTCTGCCCTCCATGACTTATGGCTTCTCTCTTTTTTCTTATTTTTATTAGAAGTTTTTCAATTTTATTTGTTCAAGAACAAGCTTTTCATTTTATTCATTTTCTTCAATTGACTGTTTTCGTTGATTTACCGCCTTCACATAATTCATTTTTCTCCTTTCCTTTTACTTTTTGTCTTTGTATTTGGAGTTCATTTTCAAGATAGCTTATAGTTATGTCTTGAATTTTAAAATAGTCTGTGTATGGCTCAGTGGTCTAAAGTGCCTGCTCAGGCAAGCTGAGTTAGCTGCAGGGACCACGATTCCTGGTACCATATGCTGCGCCAGCCCCACCCCCAGGGTAGGCTGAGCCAGCCATAGTATAAAAAAAATTAAAAAATTAATCTATATTGTTTAATTTGACTATTTAGAATATTTTCATTTGATATAGTTATTGACATTTTTGGGATTAAATCTGCTGTCTTGTTTTATTGTATAAATAAAACACTTGTTTCTTTCCATTTTTTAAATCAATAAGTATATTTTTTATTTTATATTATTTTATTTTATTTTTTTCTTGTTTCAGAACTTTTGTTTGTTTATTTATTTTTATGGCCGGCTCAGCCTGCCCTGAGGGCAGGGCTGGTGCAGCATGTGGTGCCAGAGATCGAACCGCAGTCCCTGCAGCCGCCCAAGCTTTCCTAAGCAGGTGCTTTAGACCACTGAGCCATCCTGCCGGGCCCTGATAAGTATATTTTAGTATGTTACTTTATGTTCATTTTTAACCTATTCACTGTGCCTCCATAGTTTTAAAGTGTTATCTTTAGAATTTACAGTATTTGTTTTAATGTATCATACTGTGCCTTCAAATACTATTATACCATCTCACAAAGAGTAAGAACCTTATATTTTCATTTCTCCCTCCCATCCTTTTTATTATTATGCTTTACATATATATATATATATATATATATATATATATATGTGTGTGTGTGTGTGTGTGTGCGTGTGGCCGGGAATCAAACTCAGAACCTTGTACTTGCCAGGCAGGCACTTGTGCCCTTGAACTATCTCCCTGGCCCAAAAATTAGGATTTTTTTTTTTTTTTTTTTTTTTTGGTGGTACCAGGGGTTGAACTCGGGACCTTGTGCTTGCCAGGCAAGCACTTATCCACTGAGCTATGTCCTCAGCCCGCTACCTACATATTTTTTGTTTTAAAATTTTCGTACATATTTTAAACCCTACGATACATTTAAAAATTGGGGGCAGTTACTGTGACAGCTGCCTTTCTATTGCTGTGACCAAATACCTTAGAAAAGCAGCTGAAGGGAGGAATTACATTTGGCTCACTTGCAAAGGCTACAGCCTGTGACTTGGGGCCCCACTGTGAGCAGACATCACGACCCACCAAAGCTACTGCTCCCCTTAGGGGAGAAAGAAGCAGCAGAGCAAGGGGGGGGGGGGCTGGGACTGAGTGCTCTTCCAGGGCGGCCATGACCTGCCTCTTCACAGGCCACACCTCCCAGAGCTTCAGGACTGCCCGCAGGTCCAATCCATCAAGGAGAGCAGAGCCCTGGTGATCAGCTTGCCTCTCAGAGGGCACAGCTCTGCACTGTTGCACTGGGGCCAAGCAGGGCTTCGGGAAATTTTCAACTCCCAACTGTGGCACTTAAGCAAAGTTCTTTTGTAAGGGTCTACAGGGTCTCACTACATAGATCCGACTCACTGTGATCCTCCTGTGTTCAGGCCTCCCATAGTCCTGGGATTACAGGTGTGTGCCACCACACCCAGTCTCAATTGCAGTTTTAGCGCACCCAGGGGTGGGGTGGGCAAGGCACACCGGGCAGCTGTGTCTGCCTAATCTACTGAACTATTTGGCCAGCCCTCCTCAAGACTTTCAGAAAATTTTATATTTTATAATTTTTTAAACTTTATTTATTTATATTATGGCTGGCTCAGCCTGCTTTGGGGGTGGGGGCTGGTGCAGCATGTCCAAATTAAGTGCAACTCACAGAAACTCCGAGGCATTGATAGCAGGGTGTGGAGGACGTTCAGGGGCCAGATCTTGATGCTCAGCGTAGGTTATGGAAGCAACAGACCAAGCACGCATTGCCCAGTGGTGCCTGGAAGTTCCTGGTGCACAGCGATAAGGAGCTGGAGGTGCTGCTAATATGCAACAAGTCTGACTGTGCAGGGATTGCTCACAATACCCTAAGAACTGCAAGGCCATTGTGGAAAGAGCAGCCCCGCTAGCCATCCGGATCACCAATCCCAATGCCAGGCTACGCGGTGAAGAAAATGAGCAGATGGCCTGTGTGCACATTTATGTGTGTTTCAGTAAAACCACAAAAACTGCAAAAGCATAACAAAACAAACCCCTCAGATTTGTATATATGAAGTTGTCTTGATTTCATTTTTACTTTTGGAGGACATTTTCATTGTATGTAGATAGTATAGTGGGTTGAAAGGGGTTTTGCTTCCTTCAGCAACTAAGGCTGTCATTTTTAAGGCCAGACACAGGGGTACATGCTTGTAGTGCCAAGCAAATGGAAGGCTGACAGAGGAGAAAATGAGTTTTCAGCCAGACTGGCAACATAGCAAGACCTTGCCTTAAGACAACAACAAAATATTGGCTCTGAGTAGGATTGAAAGTTCAAGGACAGCCTGGGGAACTTAGAGAAATGTCATTTTAAGAAATGAATCGATGTAGCTTAGTATACCCCCAGAGCATGGGCTCAATCCTCAGAACTCAAGAAAAAAATTTAACCCTTATTTCATCAAAACTTCCACGTTTTGGGCCAGCGAGATAGGTCAGTGGCCTAACGTGCTTGCTTGGGCAAGCTTATGCAAGCACACAGGGACTATGGTTTGATCCCCACCACCACAGGCTGTGTTAGCCCTGCTCCCAGGGTGGGCTGAGCTGGTTAGAAAAGATAGATAAATGATATTAGTTTATTTTATTTTATTTTATTTTTTTTGTCTTTTTGAGACAGGGTCTCATTATGCAGTTCAGGCTGGCCTTGAGCTCACTTTTGTAGCCCAGGCTGGTCTCGAACTTGCACCGATCCTCCTGCCTCAGCCTCCCGAGTGCTGGGATTACAGGCGTGCGCCACCACGCCCGACTATGATATTAGTTTAAAAAAAAAAAAAAAAGCTTCTGTGTTTTCCTCTAACTCCTCCAGCTTTCTATGTTTTTCCTTCTCCATCTCCTTTTAAAAAAAACTTTATTCATTTATTTATTCATGTTATGGCCGGCTCAGCCTGCCCTGGGGGTGGGGCTGACACGGCCTGTGGTGGTGGGGATCAAACTCAGGAGCTTGTGCTTGCCAGGCCGTTTCTCAAGCTGCTGAGCTAAATCTCCAGCCAGAGCAATGAATTTCTAAGTTACCAAGTTTAAAGGGATTTTGTTAGAGCAGCCTGAATGGACCAAGGCGCTCAGTTTTTTCTCCTTATAGGTGCCCACCACTTTGAAGGCCTTACAGTTTTCTATAAACACAGGACCTCTTCACAGCAGTGGTGGCAGGGGCAGGGAAGCCGGCTAGAGCAACACTGGGGTGACAGTGCACACCCACTGCCCAGCCGAGAACTCAGAAGTGCATTGCCTCACCGTCTCACTGTCTCAGGCCAGAAGTCTGCAATCAAGGGTCGGCCGGGTTGGCTTCTGCTGGGACCTCTTGGTAGCCAGCAGGGGGCTGTCTCTCTCGGTATCTGTACATGCTAATCTCTCTCTGTGTGCCTGTTTGTGACCACATGTCTTCTGCTTTCTGGGAGACAGATTGATACGCAGGATGCACGGGAAGGATACATGGGGTGGCCTGTCAGGTGGTGAGGAAGGCAGAGGGGAAGAGGCCTGAAGAGAGACTACCAGGCAGGGCAAGTGTGCAGTGCCGGAGCAGAGGAGTAGGGAGGAAAGAGCTGGCTCAGAGGCCTGTGTGAGAGGCCTCCACCTGTGTAAGAAGCCGGCCCTAGAGTGGTGTAATGTGGGAGACCTGGAGCTCTGTATCAGTAAAATCCTCTCATGGGCCAGAACAAAATAAGGACATTTCAGGCAGAGTGAGAGCTTACCACCCACAGATTCTTGTCGTAGAAAATTCTAACAGGTGTCCTCCAGACAGAAAGAAATATTGCGAGCAAGTCTGGCACGAAGAGGGAACAAAGGGGCCAGGGATATAGCTCAGTGGCGCAGCACCTCCTGGCAAGGGTGAGGCCCTGAGTTCCATTCCCCAGTACAAAAAGAGATAAATGGAGAGTATAGAGAGGAATTTAAGTGAGGACTTCAGTAAACAGGTAAAGCATTTTAGGTTCTTTGAATTGTCTAGGAAGAGTAAAATGCTGGTTTGCTTTAAGCTTTGATATTTAGAGTGCCAAAGGAGTGGATACCTTTAGTTGGATTCTTTCAGAAGAATATGGGACAAGGATCAGCGTACAAGCAGTTCATTCAGAGATGCAGGAACCTTGAGTACGAAGATGAGAAGATGAGGCCAGGAAGGGCTGAGCCATCTCGTCAGCTTACTGGCAGTTGCTGTCGAATCTGTGACCTATGCAGCAGGACTATACCTAGAACCCAGATATTCATCCAGGGGTTACAGCTTGATAAGGACAGTTGTTATGAAAAAGGTAATTCTGCTGAAGTCCCAGGATGACAAGTTTGTAGGTGCACAATTGCGGTAAATCTCTACTCACCATCTCCTGCAACTTACTGGGGACTCCCCTGGCAGACAGAACAGCAGATGAATTGCTTCCAGCTTCACTACATCACGAGAGGAGCTTGCGTGACTTGAGCAGACTTGCTCACCAAGTGTTCCAGCTTAGTATCTATTGGCTGATTTACACTTACAACAGTAAGTAGGAGATTCTCTGAGGTTTGCAAAGTTGAGAGCTAATTTTGTCAACACAGTCCTCTTTGGTGCAGTGTGGAGACTGGGTCACCATGTTTAACCCTACTCTATATCCAACATGATCTTCCTGCCTCAGTGCTGGGATTACAGGTGTGCACTACCACAGCCAATTCAGGATTCCTCTCTTGAACCTGCTCAGGAGATACGGCAGAAATGGCTAGGCATAGTGGCAAATGCTGTAATCCCAGCACTGGGAAGGCTGAAGCAGGAGGATCATATTAAGTTTGAGACCAGAACGAGCTACAAAGTGAGCTTAAGGCCAGCCTGAACTTCATGAGACCCTATCTTAAAGACACACACACACACACACACACACACACACACACACACACACAAAGGGAAAGGAAAATGAGTCTGGAAGGACAGACAGTGAGTAGTCAGGAGGGATGAGGAAAGCTAGCAGTGCCTGTGGCCCACACAGGGAGGGAGGACAGAATTTCTTGGAGAGATCTCTCAGGTTCCTGTAGATCTCAGTGCTGCCATCTGTTTAAGGTGCTGTCAGGGTGACTGTGAATTTGCTAAAATGTGCATGATATAAGCAACGTAAACTCCCTTGGGAAAGAGAGTCCTTTTAACTACTACATTTCTGAGCTAGGCAGAGTGGTCTTTGAGGGGCTTTGAGAAGGTGAATCCAGGGTGAGGGCCAGAAGAAGCGTGACCACTGAGTGACCAAGAGTAGGTCTTATGCCTGCATCTTAACCCTGGGGCTTTCCACAAGTCACGTACCCTCATATTACCATTGTACTGCTGAAGAAATGGATGTCCCACTGGTTTGAGTAATTATCTCATGGTCAGAAATTCGGTAGCAAAATAAAGATTGATACTCTAGTTTCTCAGACCCCAAGGGTGGTGGCCTTCCATCTGTGTTCTGAGGCAATATGGGAGCTTCTGTATCTTCATCATGCTGTTTTTACTCCTCCTGGAGTCAGGGGTGGTCATCTGACCATGTTTGCAGAGCATGTGGGAGTCATTTGTCTGTGGTGACTTCCAAAGTTGATGTAGTTCTTGAGGAAGTGAATCCTGGGGGCTCTGTATGAAAAAGTCTTTAGAGTTGAGTGAGTCACCAGCTATTCACTGATCAGAAACTGAGACATGACTGACCAGGGACGTTGGGTGGATCATTTAGGTGGATGTCCAGGCTACCAGCTTGATTGTGAGTCTCAGTATCAGAAGGAAACCTGGCAAGTTGAGATCTAACCCCATAACATATTATGTGAAGATCGTAGGCATCTTACATGGAAAATCAAGAGTGTGGTTAATATATCTTCAGACACTTTTATAGGAAATGTTTGTGGTGCTTCTCGGATTTAAAAAGTATGATGAAAAAGGCCCGACGCTCCAGACTTATAAGGGCCCCAAAACCCTCCCATTCATCTGTCTTTTCATTTGTTCACACATTTGCTGAGCCCTTATGATATTAGGCCCTGCCCTTGAACCTTGGAGGTTTAAAGAGAAAAGGCATATCAACTCTTATCTGCAATTTCAACCATAACTCCCCAAAGAACTCCTTACTAGACCAGACCACATCTAAAACCTAAACAGAAGCAGTAACATGGTCTCAAAAAACTGTTTCCAGGACAGGGATATAGCTCAGTGACTTAATTGCCTGCCTGGCAAGTGTAAGATCCCGAGTTTGATCCCCGTTACCACAACAAACAAACAAAGAAAAACTGTTTCCACTGAACAAGCACAGCCTCAGTGTACAAGTTTTTCCTTGTGTGTCAACACTTCCATTCCATGTGAATGAATACACATTCAGCATATTGTGCACTGAAAGTTCAGTTTTAGCCTCTATCTGGCCAACTCTGAATCTAGACACGATCATTCTTGGACAGATGTCCTGTCCAGCCCATAGCATCTGCCAGGATCAGCATATTTCAGGGAGACATCTTCACTGGCAGCATTCCTACGCCCCCGATCAGTGCCCTTGAGCATAAGGGGGCTTGCCGGGTAGCTCACATAATTGATTAAAGCACACGATTTGGCAAAGTCACTCAGGTGCCTAGGACCCTGGTGCAACCTCCGCCTCCTCATGGAACATGAGACCTGCCTTAAGGCATCCTGAGAATGCCAGCACTCTTGAGCGCATAGCTCTAACCAGAGGTGCACAGTTCCAACTCAGCTGGATCAGCACCCGAGGACGGACAGCTCCAACCGTTCCGATCAGCACCCGAAAGTGGACAGCTCCCGCCACACACTTAACGGGGCGCGCAGGGCGCAGACCTCTGCTCCGCCGTTGGAGTTCCCGGGGCAGTCTCGCAGGTTTCAGGATCTCTCCCACCCCTCAGCGAGCCCCCATCTCCGCAAACTGCGCATCACAGCTCCTCCGAGGTGCGCAGGACCCGCCACTGTCTTCCCCTGGCTCCTGGTTTAAGTCCTTCGCCCCACCGCGCCTCTCATGCTGGTCCGTGAGCTGCCCCCTCCATCATCCCGGCTTACCTGCCCCTAGCCCCAAACCAATCGAGACACGCGCCAGTGCCGCAGCCGGCCCTCCTCTCTGCACTCCCCCCGCACCGGATCTCTCTGCAGCCTCCGCCCACCCCGCCCCGATCGACACCCCCATCCCAGGCTCGGCCCCAAGTCCCGGCCCCTGGCCCGCCTCCCTCCCCCGGCTCCTGCAGGCCCCGCCCCGCGCTCGCTCCCCTCCCCTTCCCTCCCCACAGCTCCGGTCGCGGTGTCCTGGTGGGGCGTCGAGGTGTGTCGCGGGCGGGCGGACGCGGGTGTCGCAGGGCGTGTCACGAGGTGAGTGGGGAGGGCGGGCTGGGCCCAGCGGGGCCGGGCCGCGGCGCTCACCCCTCCCCCCGCAGCCGCCAGCCTTTCCCGAGAAGATGGCGGATCGCGCGGAGATGTTCTCCCTCTCCACCTTCCACTCGCTGTCGCCGCCCGGCTGCAGGTAGGTGCTCGCGCCCGGCCGCGCGGCCCCTGGCCTTCTGCAGCCCCCGGGGACCCAGGCTGGGGTCCTCCGGCCGGACGAGCCACCTTTGCCCAATGCCTTTGCAGGCCCAGACCCAGGCCCCAGTCCTTAGGCCTCTGAGCGCTGCCGCCCAGCCACCCCCCACCCCAGGTTCCCTCTGGTTTGCCTCTGGCTCCAAATCCAGAGACACCCCCCTCCTCATTTCCCACTGGAATGGAGCAGCAACAGCACAGACAGCTAACTGGTCCAGGGTGGGTCTCTGCACTGACCCTCTGAAGGGGCAACTGGCTAGCTGTGCCTCCGAGTGGCCTTTTGGCCTTGTTAGGCCTTCTCTCCCTGATGGAGGCCGTGCCTGGCCCATCAGGCCCAGGCAAGAAGGGAGCTAAAAGCCCCGGAGAGGTAGGGAGTTGAGTGGGAGTTAGACCTCTGTATAGGGCAGAACTGGGTACGTATGCAAGAGCACCCCCCGCCACTGCAGCTCCCCCTCCCACCGCTGGCACCAGCTGGCTCTCCTGAGGCTGACTGGGACCCACAGGGGCCTAGTGCCTGGGTGTGTGTGTGGGGGGGGGGTGGCTCCTCTAGGCTGGTGTCAGGGAGGATGGGAAGTTACTCCTCTGGAAAGCAGAGCTTGGGGCCAAGACATGGTGGCGTATAGCGGAGTTGGGGCCTCAGAGCTGGAAGTTCTCCCCCAGGACCAGCTTCTAGGCTGAGAGTAGAGGGATGGCGGCTCTGACCCAGCTGTCCTCTCCAGGCCTCCCCAGGACATAAGCCTGGAAGAATTTGATGATGAAGATTTGTCTGAGATCACTGATGACTGCGGCCTGGGGCTCAGCTATGACTCGGACCACTGCGAGAAGGTGGGGGAAGAGGCTAGGCACACAGGACCTTATGGGGGGCAGCTCTGGGCTCTGGTGTTTGGGGTGAGTCTGAACTTACTGAGAGGCACTGGAAATCCTCTGACTGCCCATCAGCATTTTGGCACTGGGGCCTCCTTGGCCTCTGTCCTACGCGCGTGCACACACACACACACACACACACACACACACACATACTGTACTCTCTGTGGAGGGAAGAATGCCTTTGCTTCCGTCCTGTGTTCTTCGGAGCGTCTCTCACAGAGATCTAGCCCCTCCAGCCGCCTTCTCCCCTCAGTGCTTCCAGGCCTGTCCCCACATCTTCAGTCTCCCTCTGTCGCTTTCCTGCCTTGTCTTCTGGTTCTTCTCTTCCTGTGTCGTTCCATATTCACCTTCATTAATTTTGAACAACTTCCCTGGACAAGTGCTGGGGGCCTTCAGGTGCTAGGAGTGGAACAGAACAGCTGCCCCTAGGAGCTTGCAGCCTGGAGGGAGAGAGCATGTAGAGAGAGGTGACCATGCAGGTGTCACGGACTAGGCACACGAGGTACGGCAAAGGGGAGGGAGGGAAGCCAGACTGGGGCAATCAGAGTCCTTCCCGAGGAAATGTCAGCTGTGCCCTGAGGTGAGCCGAGCCGGGCAGCTGGAGTTGGGAGCTTGGAATTGTTGGCAGGCGGATTGCCTGTGCCCCAGCCCCTAGAGTTGGTGCAAGGTTAGTCAGTCAGTTATCTGTCCACATGTGCATTTATCTACTTACTGAGCATCTGCTGAGCCTTGTTGCTGCTCCAAGGTGTGATACATATTGGTGCGCAGCGTGGACGTGGCTGTGTCCCTGGTGGAATACGTCTGGTAGACGCGACAGCCAAAAACTACATACAATGGTGATGAATTCTGTATTGAAATCCTGGTGAGGCATACCTGTGATCCCAACTATTCAGGAGGCTGAGGCAGGAGGATCTTAAGTTTGAGTCCAGTAGCAAGAGCCTGTCTCAAATTTTAAAAAAGATAAGGAGGAGCAGTCTCAATGCCCCGGAGGCTCAGACCTCATACTGGGGCTGTGGGAACTCATGAAAGAACCAGTACCAAATGGGATATAAGGGTTTGAGGTGAGACAAGACTACAAAGGTTGGTTGGAGCTACTGAAAACAAGTATCGTCTGCTCCGGGAGTTTGGGCCCTTCCTAAGAAATAGCGACATCTATGTGTCTTTGACAGGTCTTGTTTTGTTTTGTTTTGTTTTGTTTTGTGCTGAAAATCGAACTCAGGACCTTGGGCATTCCCGACAGTGCTTGTGTTGCTGAGCTGTATCTCCATTCCCTTCAACAGATTTTTTAAAAAAACACCATATTGGTGGAGAGCAGAGCGGATGGAAAAGACTTCTGCTGTTTGCTCTCCCCTCTCCTTGCTTCTGAGACCCTGGATCAGCCCTGCCGACTCCTTTCTTGCAGGACAACCTTTCCTTGGGACGCTCAGAGCAGCCTCACCCCATCTGTTCCTTCCAAGATGACTTCCAGGAGTTTGAGATGATTGATGATAATGAAGAAGAGGAAGAGGAAGAGGAAGAGGAGGAGGAGGAGGAGGAGGAGGAAGAGGAGGAGGGAGGTGGGGAGTATAAGCAGGGAGGAGGCCCTGGCTCAGAGGTACCTGCAGGGGAGCCCCTTATCCCCTCACCCTCCCTGGAGGAGCCCCACAAGCACCGACCCACCACACTCCATCTGGCCACGCTGGGCACCCAGGTGGGTCCTGATTGGCTGCATGCTGGAACGGCCCCTGGGCCCAGCTCCAGGGACCGAAGGGCACCCCTTAGAAGCCCATGGCTCTGGAGCCCTCAGTGCTGCCATTTCCTTCCTTGTCTCAGGACTCCCTGAACAACAACGGAGCCTTCATTTCTGCACCCGGAGCCTCCTGGCCCCAGACTGCGCTCCGCTCTCCAGCCTTGGAGTCCCGCAGCGGTAAGGGGGCACCGAACCCGCAGGGCGGCTGGAAGGTGGTTGAGCCTGAGCCTGCGAGGTGACCGTTCCCCTCCCCACCCCACAGAGAACCCCAGAGCCCTCCCGCCCGCGGGGGATGAGGCCCACGAGGCACAGCCGCTGCCCCAGGGTTGCGACAGCGAGGGGAACCCGGCCCCCGCGCCGCCCGCGCCTGGCGGGGCCTCGCCCTCCTCAGACCCCGGGATCGAGGCCGACCTGAGAAGCCGCTCCAGTGGGGGACGCGGTGGCCGGCGCAGCAGCCAGGAGCTGTCCTCGCCAGGCTCAGACTCTGAGGACGCGGGCGCGCGCCTGGGGCGCATGATCTCGTCCATCTCAGAGACCGAGCTGGAGCTGAGCAGCGACGGCGGCAGCAGCAGCAGCGGCCGCTCCTCGCACCTCACCAACTCCATCGAGGAGGCCTCGTCGCCCGCCTCTGAGCCCGAGCCGGAGCCTGAGCCCCCACGCCGCCCGGCCTTCCTGCCCGTGGGCCCCGACGACACCAACAGCGAGTATGAGTCCGGCTCTGAGTCGGAGCCTGACCTCAGCGAGGACGCGGACTCTCCCTGGCTGCTCAGCAACCTGGTGAGCCGCATGATCTCCGAGGGCTCCTCGCCCATCCGCTGCCCTGGCCAGTGCCTGTCCCCGGCGCCGCGCCTGCCCGCAGGCCCTGAGGCACCGCCAGCCATGCACCCGCAGGACCCTGAGGCACCTCCTGGGCCCGGAGTGGAGCTGGTGGACATGGAGACGCTGTGCGCGCCGCCGCCGCCCGCACCCGCGGCCCCGAGGCCGGGCCCCGCCCAGCCTGGGCCGTGCCTGTTCCTCAGCAACCCCACGTGCGACACCATCACGCCGCTGTGGGCCGCACCTGGCCGCCCCGCTCGCCCTGGCCGGGCTTGCTCAGCTGCCTGCTCAGAGGAAGAGGAGGAGGAGGAGGAGGAGGAAGAAGAGGAGGAGGAGGAGGAGGAGGCTGAGGACAGTGTCGGGCCCCCGGGGGGCCGGGCCCCGAGCTCCACTGCACCACTGGACGCCTCGTTGGTGTATGATGCGGTCAAGTATACGCTGGTGGTGGACGAGCACACGCAGCTGGAGCTGGTGAGCCTGCGTCGGTGTGCCGGCCTGGGTGAGGACAGCGAGGACAGCAGCGGCGAGGCCAGCGAGGAGGAAGCCAGTGCTGGAATGCTAGGCTGCGAGCAGGGCCCAGCCGATGCCTCTCCTGACAGCCCTGACCTCACATTTTCCAAGAAGTTCCTCAATGTGTTTGTCAACAGCACCTCACGATCCTCCAGTGAGTGGGAGGTGGGAACAAAAAGGGTCCCGGGCCTCCCGTGGCTCCAAAATGCGTGGCATACAGACAGTCTGCGGTGGTCAGGGCTAGCCACCACCCTCTGTCCGGGAGATAGGCCTTGGCTTCTCTTGACCTTGGGGGGGGGGTGATCTGCTGCAGACCGTATCCCACAACCACTTGTGTGGATGAGAGAACCTGGCTGCAGCTCCAGTCAGGCCTCTCTGCCACCAGCTGGATCCCAGCCTCTCCCCATCTTTGTCCCTCAGGCACAGAGTCTTTTGGCCTTTTTTCCTGTCTGGTCAATGGGGAGGAGAGAGAGCAGACCCACCGGGCTGTCTTCAGGTATGCTGCCCCATGCACGGGTGATCCTAGTGTCCATCCGCAGACATGGCGGGACCCTGTTAGAAAGGACCTGCCAGGCCTGCTGTAGCCTCTTGATGCCTATTGACCTCTCTCGCTCAACCTCAGGTTCATCCCTCGACACCCAGATGAGCTGGAGCTGGATGTGGATGACCCAGTATTGGTGGAAGCTGAAGAGGATGACTTCTGGTTCCGCGGCTTCAACATGCGCACCGGGGAGCGTGGCGTGTTCCCAGCCTTCTATGCCCATGCGGTGCCTGGCCCTGCCAAGGATCTGCTAGGTGAGCCTCTGTACCCAAAGGAAAGCTTGTCCCTCCAGATGCTTCTTCTACACCCCCCTGACCCGGACCATGTCATCCCCCAGGAAGCAAGCGGAGCCCCTGCTGGGTAGAGCGATTTGATGTGCAGTTCCTGGGCTCTGTGGAGGTGCCCTGCCACCAGGGCAACAGCATCCTGTGTGCGGCCATGCAGAAGGTCGGTGTGGAGCCGGTGTGGGTATAGGCTGGAGGCTGCTACAGCTCATGCTGGCTCGAAAGCTGCTGGCCTTCTCTAGGGAGAGGACAGAACAACTTGGTTCTCTGCCCTGATCAGAGAGAGGCCTGAGCAGACAGACCTGGAACAGAATGGAGCCACTGTCCCTGTAACCCCCATTCTCTGGGCCAGTTTAGTGGGGACTTCTCTGGTCTCAGACTCACCCCGATCCTCCTGCCTCAGCCTTCCAGGTGCTGGGGTTATAGGTGTGTGCCACCACGCCTGGCTTTTCACCCTTCTACCTGAGAATTGAGACCAACTCTCCAGGTCCTTCCTGGGAGCCATTTGTTTGCGTGACAGATTAGTGATGCCTGCTCATTCACCAGTCCCAGGGCTGACACTGGGACCAGCAGGAAGTAGGATGGACCAGCCCATGAGGTGGCAGGGACTAGGTATTGAGGAGCCTAGGAGCCTGGCCGGGTTCCTGCCCCCCGAGCCAAGAGGAGCTTCGTGGTGGAGGGGACAGGCCTCTGGGCGTGGACTGAAGCCCCACTGACCAAGGCGCTTCTCTTCTGGTGCCGTACATCACAGTCTGCTGTACGATGTCCTTAGGCTCTGAAAAGACCAGGCATAGCTCCCAGGGGGCTGTGAGAGGCCTCATTGGCCCCCAAGAACCTCTTTCAATCCCCCCTTCTTCCTCAGATCGCCACTGCCCGGAAACTGACCGTCCACCTGCGCCCTCCTGCCTCCTGTGACCTTGAGATCTCTCTGCGCGGGGTCAAGCTGAGTCTGAGTGGAGGAGGGCCTGAGGTGGGGGTGTGGGGTCCGGGGGTCTGGGAGAGGCTGAGGTGGAGGGCAAGGCACCAGGGTGGCCCTGGCCTGTGTCTGACATGGTTGTCTCTGTCTGTCTCTGCTTCAGTTCCAACGTTGCAGTCACTTCTTCCAGATGAAGAACATCTCTTTCTGTGGCTGTCACCCCCGTAACAGCTGGTGAGAGCCTGTCCTTCCCCAGCGTCCCCACAAACCCCAAGGGCTTCCTGTGCTCCAGGTGCCCCCTACAGTGAGAGTCCCCAACCAAGGCATCTGTGTGTGCCTGGGCTCCCGGACCAGTCAGAGTGGGGACACAGATGCACAGATACACAGGTGCAGCAGTGCTGGCAGTATCAGTAGGACATCTAGACAGGCACTAGTGGGCTGACCTGTGGGGAGGGCGAGTTCTCTGGGCACTCAGGAGGGCAGAGCTCAGGAGATGGGCCAGAGGTGGGTGGGGAAGTAGCTTATCCTGTGTGGGATGAGCTGGACCTAGGCTACGGGAATGCGTTGATGAGGACATCAGGCTCCGTGGGAGCACCTGGCCTTTTGACTCCATGGGGAGCCTGTGCTCTGTCCCATTGATGATGGAGCCATAGAGGTTCTTCACGGGAGGGTGGTCCAGACAGGCCAGCCGGCTAGCCCTGGCTGTTATGCAGCATGGGCTGAGCAGGTGCGAATGAGGAGACAGGTGGCTGCGGAGGTGGCCTGGAGGGATTAAGGGTACCAGTTACCTGGGTAATGGGCAGACGGTGACCCCTGCAGAGAATGGGGTTGCCGGGAGCAATTAGGCATAGTGAGGCTGGACTGGTCGTTGATCACAGGCCTGTGGAGTTGAGACAGCCGACAAAATAGGCAGGCAGGAGAGGAGAGAAAGGAAGCAAGAGCTGCTGAGGTGGAGCGCGGCGGGGCATGTGCACAAGCGTGCCTTTGTGCACTTTGCTCGTGTGTGTGCAGCTCTCTGCCAAGAGGGCCCAGCATTTTAGATGAAGGAGAGAGGAGGCAGGACCTTGCACTTGCCAGGCATGCACTTGTGCCCCGGAGCCATCTCCCCGGCCCAAAGAAGATAGTTTATTTATTTATTTATTTTTAAGCTTTATTTATGTATATTATGGCCGGCTCAGCCTGCTGAGGGCGGGGCTGGCACAGCATGTGGTGCCGGGGATCAAACCACAGTCCCTGCGGTTGCCTAAGCTTGCCTAAGCAGGTGCTTTAGACCGCTGAGCCGTCTCGCCAGCCCAAGATGCCATGGACTGGGGTCGAAGCAGAGGCGAGGGCATAGAGGGGGCATAGAGGTCACCTGGAGTCTGTGAGGAGGACAGGAAGGCTGATTGCTGGCTCGAAGATGGCCAGTCACAGTCTTGGATCCTCTCCACTGAGGAGGAAGTGTTGGCTGGGACCTGCTGCCCATGGCTCCTCGGACACATGAGTGCAGGACCCAGACCAGAATCAGCACACACTGAGGCCAATGCCAGGAGATTGAAAGATGGCCACCTAGCCAGGCGAGGTGGCTTATGCCTGTCTTCCCAACACTCAGGAAGCTAAGGCAGGATGATCATTGCAAGTTTGAGACCAGCCTGGGCTACAATGTGAGCTCAAGGCCAGCTTGAGCTGTACATATAGCAAGACCCGGTCTTGAAAAGACTGGAAAAAAAAAAAAAAAGAAAGAAAGAAAAACACCCACCTGTTTGCCTTCAGAGGAAACTAATGCCCCAGGTTCAGACCTCCAGGTTGGACTCTGCCCAGCTGCAATTCCAGAGGAGAAAAAGATGGCCATGCTTGACCTTCCTGACATCCGTGGCTTCAGATACTGGCTCTTCCATGAGGTGCACTAAGGAGGCAGACAGTGTTTGGTTTCCTGCACTGTGAAGTTGGCACTAGATCAGGAACATGCTCAGCACTCTGGGTTTGGAAGAAGCAGAGCTATGCAGTGCTAAGATCACTGCCCTGTGGACTCCCATGCTGCCACATGGGACTGTGTGTCTTTGGTCAAGAGACTGACCATCCCTGTACCTAGCTCTCTGTCTGTCGGGACCCAGAGAGGCTTATGTGATACTGGGAAGCACGTGCAATGGTGCCTTCAGAATGTGAGCAGCATCCAGGGTTAGCAGTTGTTATAATTGTTTGAGATAGGTCTGGTCATCTATTTGTGGGCAGCGGACTTCAGTGTCCTGGCAGTGATACTGTTGTGTGCTTCATGTTTACTGGAGCTGCAAAGCCCTGAGAAAGTAGACCAGGTTGGCCACAGATCTGGGTGGGGTCCAGCACCCTGCATGGCAGAGCTGTGCACCACCCCCAGCTGGACACAGGCATTAATGTGTAGGCAAGGAGGCGGGGGCAGGTGTGGAGAGGTAACGTGACTGGTGCAGCTGCCGTGGGAACAAGGAATAGAGACAGGTCAAATATTTGCAAGCTGAGAGGAGAGGCCTAAGGCCACAGAGGAGCCCTGAGCCAGGCAGAGCTAGCAGTTCGTCACAGAACAGCATGGAGGTACCGTTGTTACCCAGGAATTGGAGCACCGTGCATGAACTGGGACCTAAGAAAGCACCTTCAGATCATGAGCTCCTGTCCCCTCCAGAGCCCCTGGTTCCTGCTGGCTGCCTCCAGATCCTTTAGGGCGTCTGCATTCCGACGCCTTTCAACCTACCTTCCCCACAGCTACTTCGGCTTCATTACCAAACACCCTCTGCTGAGCCGCTTCGCCTGCCATGTCTTTGTGTCTCAGGAGTCCATGAGGCCAGTGGCGCAGAGTGTGGGGTGAGCGCTGCCTGTGGGGGTGGTGAGGGGAGAGGGGGCTTCAGGAGTGCCCGTGTGCACAGGATCGCTGGGCCGGTGGGCAAGAGTGGGTGGGCGACTGAGGCCAGCCCCTCTCTTGCAGCCGTGCCTTCCTGGAGTACTACCAGGAGCACCTGGCGTACGCCTGCCCCACAGAGGACATCTACCTGGAGTAGCCGCCTGCACCGGAGCTCCCACCTCACCGCTCCAGGGCAGCTGCAGCCGAGGTGTCTTGAAGCCACCACGGCTTTGGCAAGGACTGGACTGGGGGCGTGGTGCCCCACCTCGGTGGGCGTCTCCAGGCTGAGAAGTCTCGCCCTCAAGCCCCAAGCGTGGCTGTGGGGGCTGCAGAGGGCGCACCCCTGGGGCCTCCCACTTCTGCTCAGCGCAGTCCTTCTGTTGTCTTCTGTCCAGACCTCCAACTTTCCCCTTCCTCCCTCTGTCTTTTCCCCTTTTCTGTGCCTGCAGACCTCGCCCTTTGCTCTCTGTTTTGGGGTCAGAACTTGGGGGGTGCGAACAAAGGGGAGGCTCGAGGTGACCCATGATTCAAGCTCCCCGGTGA
The DNA here is from genome assembly GCA_004027025.1 of Myocastor coypus. NCBI lineage: Eukaryota > Metazoa > Chordata > Mammalia > Rodentia > Myocastoridae > Myocastor > Myocastor coypus. The sequence goes on along the minus strand of PVJA010008560.1, from coordinate 20,066 downwards.
CCCCCTTCTGCCCTTTCCCTGTAATTTATAAAGGAATTTTAATTTTTATAGTGAATCTCAAGGGATCATCCCATCCTTGACCACAGGGACAGAGAGAGACACATCCTACAGGAAGCTGGGGGAAGCAGGTCCTGAGGGAGCCTTGGGGTGACTGGGAGTGGTTCTCGATGCCCACTGAAGCCCCCCTGCTGCAAGAAGGAGGGGCCCTGCCGGGCACTGCCCCACGCCATCTGCTTTGCCGCTAACACCCCCGCAGTCCAGGAAACTCTGCCCGTGTGGGCACGCTGTGTACGTGGGCCCTGCCCGTGGCCTCAATAAACTCTGCTTGGTGTGAGCCTGGCTGTTTCTGTGTGGTGCCCCTTGTGACAGAGATGGAGACCCCAGGGCAGCTGGCTGTGAGGATGGGGAGAACCCTTTGGAATACCCTCACGTCATGATTCGAGGGACCGGTGCCGGAGGCCTCAGCGGAGGTCCCTGCGTACCCTTGATGTGGAGAAAGCTGAGGCCAGAAAGAGAGCGCCCTGGCCACAGCGCTGAGTCCTCCCCATATGATGGTTGGGTTGGAAAACAACATACAGTATTAAGGTCTCAAAATTGATATTTAAAAAGATAGAAGCAGATAAGTGACTTTTTCACTCTGCCTATAGTTGGCTGTAGATGCCATCTCCCAACCTGGAGCACTGGTGACCCCCAAGTCTGTACAGGAGTCCGTATGACCGGGATGCCCAAGGGTGGGCCTGTGTCCCTTGCCTGGCTGTGTCCCAACATCCTACAGGCTTCTCTGTGCCTGGGGTTCAGGGGCTTCCACACTTTGGCTGAAGAGCAGTGACTATGAACTTGGGCCTACAGATGCTCAATGAATTACCAAAAGAACAAAGCTTGACTTCGATTTTCTTTCTGCTTTATTACCTTAAGACTTCGAGTCAGGTCTTTCCTCAGCTCTGCACATAGGCATATTAGCCATTTAGGGACTGATTGTCTAAAAGCTGCCAGCATAAGACTGAATAGTGTATAACCTATCTCATCCCCTTCAAAACTGAGGATGTGGGGCCGGCCAAATAGCTCAGTGGATTAAAGCACCGGCAAGCGGGCACAGGGGCTGGGGGTTCTATCTCTGGGGCCTGCCGTGCTGGCCCTGCTCCAGGGATGTGCTGAGATGGCAGTTGAGACTGGGCATGGTGACATGTGCCTGTAATCCCTGCTCTTGGGCGGCTGTAAATAGGCAGATCACTACAAATCTGATCCAGTAGCGAGATCCTGAGCACCCTGTAGACTTAAAATAAATAAATAAATAAAAGACTGAGGATATGACGGGCACCCAGAAGTCTATCTTCCTTGACCTAAACCTATGCTCATCTTGCATTTCAGCAGCACCTCTGAAAAACTAGGACTTCCTTAAGCAGACACAGTCATCTCGTGAAAACTGACTGCTTCGAGTCATGAAGAAGAATTATCTTGCAAAGCCAGAGCTAAGATAACACTAAAGCTCACCAAGCTGGGCACTGTGGTGCGTGCCTGTAATCCCAGCATTCAGGAGGTTGAGGCAGGAGAACTGCTATAAGGTAGAGGCCAGCCCAAAACGCTCGCCCTTGCTCATGGGCCAGTCTGATCCCTTTACCCCTTGAGCGCCTCAGGTTGTGGCTCCTACAGGTTTTCTTTCACTAACTGCCTAATTAATTCACCTATGTCCTGCATTGATGTACCCTACCGTGCCAGCCTTGTCACTTCACAAGACCCTGAACCAAAAAGTAAAAAGGTTGGAGGTGTAGCTCAGCAGTAGGCTGCTGCTGGGTTCAGTACTGCACGAAACAGGACCAGAAGAGAGGGAAGAAAGGGAAGGGAGGAGGGTGAGGAGGAGGGGAACGTGTTAGTTACTTTCTTGTTGCTGAGACAAGATACCCAACACCCAAAGTTAAAGGAAGAACAGTGTATTTGGCTCACAGCCTGCAGAGGTTTCAGTAGATAGCCAGCTGGCTCCCAGGCAGGGTGGCATGGTGCACAGACATTGCAGAAAGCACTCCGCGGTGGTCAGAAGGTAGCAAAGCTAAGCTAACAAGCAAGAGACAATCAGTTCTTTTCTGTCCCTTCCATCTTATCCAGGCTACCCAGGGCAGGCAGCACTCACACCTGCAATCCTGAGCCTAGAATTACACATGAATCAATTCCACTGTCGCACATTCTAGGTCTAACCACCTCAGAAAGAGCCTCACTGTGACTGCATGAGGTTTGGAGGAGATATCTAAACAGAAGCCATAATAGGGGAGGAAAGGGAGGCGGGAAGGGGAAAGTGGGAAGAAGGAAGTCACAGAGAGCAAGACCCTCAGCCAGAAAACTGCACAACAAGCCGGGAGTCAGTTGTCCTCCACACAAGAGCCAGGTTGATCTGGCAGTAAATGGCCCCCAAAGAGAGAACAGGGTGTTAGGGAGTGTTGCTTCAGTGCTGAGCAAAGCCCACCATGCCCCTGAAGAGCAGGTGTGGACCTAGGTTTTGCGGTGTTTTGGGGTGCCGGAGTCTCCTTCTAGAGGTACATTCTGAGTTCCTTCTGTGCTGACCAAAAAATTGGTCAAGGCAAGGGCAAACAGTAGCATTTTTCAAAGGTAGGAAAACAGGCTTTGTAGACTCAGTTTAAGTCAAGAAAACATAGGGAAAAAAAGATACCGTACAGCATGCGACTGTGAAAACAGTAACAAAGAGCTCAAGAGTGCCGTTTTTGGGGCCTGGCAGGATGGCTCAGCAGTCTAAAGCGCCTGCTTGGGAAAGCTTGGGTGGCTTCAGGGACTGCGGTTCGATCCCCGGCACCACATGCTGTGCCAGTGCTGCCCTCGGGGCGAGCTGAGCCAGCCATGAAAATGAGTGACTAAGCAAACAAGGGTTCTGAAACAAGAAAAAATTAATAATAAATAAAATAAAATTTAAAAAAAAATTATTTAAAAAAAAAAAAAGAGTGCCGTTTTTGTGGCACCCACTCCTCAGGCTGACATTAGTATAGGCCGTTCTATGCCCCAGTTCTCATGAGAGACTCACGTCCAGGGCTTTGGGCACTGTTCTGGGAACGTGTCCTGGGGTTTTATAACAACAAGTCATGCCCACTTCCCAGCTGGCTTTGCTCCGGCCTCCCTTTGCCACAGTGGGGACGAGTGCAGGTGTGTGGTATCTATGGAAAGGGAATCAGCACGCAACTCAGGGCTTCTCCCAGAAGCTGAGTCCCATCTTACAGAGCTGGGGTAAAAGCCAGCACTCAGCGCTATGTGAGCCACACTTCCTGGCTGCTGCAGCACGCAGAGTCACCTCCCAGGGTAAGCAGAAAGGCCCTTTCACATAAACAGCTTAGCAGAAAGGTAACAGGAGAGTAAAGGAGACCCACACAGGGCCAGTGAGATGGCTCAGCGGTCTAAAGCGCCTGCTTGGGCAAGCTTAGGCAACGGCAGGGACGGCAGTTCGATCCCTGGCACCACATGCTGCACCAGCCCCACCCCCAGGGCGGGCTGAGGTGGCCACAAACAAACAAACAAACAAACAGTCCAACAAAGCAGACACACAGGCACAGTGAAACATGCCTATAATCTCAGCACTCCGAGAAGCTGAGACAGGAGGATCACAAGAGCTCAACCTAAGCAACATATTGATTTACTGCAACCTTGTCTAAAGAAAAAGGGGAGCGCCCACAGCTGCCTGGCCATTATTGCAGCTGACGTCGGCACCACTGCTTTTCGTTCTGTTTTTTTTTTTTTTTCCCGTTCTGTTTTCACCTGTGCGGGTTTGGAGCAGCGAGGCTAGGAGCTGCTGCCACTTATGTACCCCAAATGTATGGGCAATTTAATGACTCAGTGCGACTCAGCCCCAAGATGCAATTTTTATTATCATTATTTTCATAAGCCAGGGGATAATACAGCTCAGTGGAAAGGCCCTGGGTTCAATCCCTGGACTGAGATAAAGATAAACAGAAGAGCAAATATCAGCCCTACACATTCCATGACACCTTCCTTTCCTACCCCTTCAGGTCGCTTGTGGGAAGGGTGAGTGGAAGAAGGGGTGTCAAGGAAAGGGTAAGGAGAGGCTCCAAGCCGATGCTGCCCCTCCTCTGCCAGTCACCTGAGTCCCAGAGCACCCGCCCCCTTCTTCCCACAGAGGACACCACATTGTTATCCTATTCCAAGTGCTTCTCTAGAAGGGCTCCTTGAGGAAACTGCTCCCTCGGAATGACCGTCAACAACAGGGCAAATGGATTACTGATATTGATAGGGAAGGTTTTGTTCGTACGTTTAATCAAAGAGGACAGTAGAGTTGTGGGCAGCATTTGGCTTACAATAAGTGCCTGTAAGTCTGAACGTGTATGTGTGTGAATGCATGTACATGTCTAAGTGCATCATACCTAAGTCTTTTTAAAATTTCATTTTTTAAATTTATTTTTATGGCCGGCTCAGCCTGCCCTGAGGGCAGGGCTGGCACAGCATGTGGTGCTGGGGATTGAACTGCGGTCCCTGCAGCCGCCTAAGCTTTCCTAAGCAGGCGCTTTAGACCACTGAGCCATCCTGCTGGGCCCTTTAAAATTTAAAAAAATTTTTTTTTTATCTATTTGGTAAAGGGTCTTGTTACGTAGTTCAGACTAGCACTGATCATTCCGTCTCAGCCTCCCCAGTGCTGGGATTACAGGTGTGTGCCACTATGCCTGGTTGTGGTTGTTGGCTTGGCATGGAGGCTGGCATGAAATGTGGTACTGGAGATCAAACCTGGGTCCTTCCACTTACCAGGCAGGCACTTAGAACACTGAGCTATCTCCCCGGCCCATATCTAAGTCTTCTATCACCTATCAAACTATGGCCCATGAGAGTGCATTGGGCTCAAACAGCTGCAATGATGAGAACCAAGCATTTCTGCATGCAAATAACTCACCGCATAACTGAGAGAGGAACAGAGGGTGGAAGGATCTGCCTCCTGCAGCCTTAGAGGCCAAAAGCGGGTTTGAGGACCCTGTCAGATACTGACAGAAAAACGTGTCTGACAGGGCCAACTGTATGCCTGTCCCCTCCATGTTTATGCTTTGGTATAACAAGGCACACTTTCTTTGAAGCACTAGTCAGATTTTTATTGATGAATATACAATGACGCAATTAAATATGAAAACCCTAAGCATGTAGCCTGGTTACTGTATTCATGTGTGCCCTAAATCACCAGCCTGTAATATAGAGAGCATAGGATTCCCTCCCTACAAAAGGTAGGACGCCTACAGCACTAGAATGTGCATGTGGCAGAGCTAGGCTGGTCTCTTCAGCTAGCCTGGAAGCACTGTGGAAGGGAAGGGGTCCCCTCAGAGGCCGCTTGGCCCTGTACTGCACAGATAGCGCACGCACACGGAAGCCAGCACCCAAAGTGGTGGCAGTCTCGCCACCCCAGCAAAGGGGGCTGGCACAGGGCTCTGCAGATGCTGTCTGAGCATTCGCAATCATTTAGTTCTGTTGGCGGATTTGGTCTTTTGATGTGACATCTGGATCATACATTTGCTTCTGTCCCTCTCTATGATCACCGGAAACGGAGACATCCACCAAGGCATGTGGGCCCTTCCTGGGCCAGCATCACTGGTTGGTGGGGCCACCTAAGATGCACCAGGTCTTGGGTGTGGTCTGCCCTCAACCAGAGTAGAAGTGATCGAGAATATGTCTAAGTCACACAGACACATGCCCCTACCACACAGCCCATCGAGGTCTCATGCCAGCAAGGTCGCTTTTTCCTGCAAGTCATAGATAGCACCCGGAGGCTTGGACAGGTAAAGTTTATTTCCTCACCCTCAGTGCTCTGCAGCAGGCAGCTGGAGACCTTCAGTTAGCAGTCTCACAATGTCCCGTGAGGGCCGGTGACTCAGTCACAGCCAGGTCTTCACAGGAAGGACTGCCCAACCTTTCACTACTGGGACCAGTAAGGGCTTGTGACTGGCTCAGACTGGTCACGAAAGTGCCTCCACCCACCTCTGAAAAACCTAGGGATCCATTAGTAAGGAAGGCAACAGCTTACCGTGCAGACATGTCAGCACAGCAGGTGACGCTGTGCCCACGCGGTCAGCACTGAAGGGCACTAGGTGTGTGACGTGTCCCCTGGGCACATGCTGCCATCTGTATGCTAAGCTGTGCAGTAACAGACCAGCGGTCAGAAGAACCCTCTGCACAGCACACCAATGGCAGAGGCACAATATGGGTGGGGGAGGCAGTCGGCCGTCACACCTGCAGGACAGTAGGGTGCCGTGGGGCCCTGAGAGTAGGAAGGTCACCAAAAGCAGTTGGGGTGTTAATCTGAGCATGACGGAACCCAACCAGACAGACTTTGTTAGGACATCATTTTGCCTGCTGGGCAGAAAAACGGCTAGTTTTGGATCAAAAGTGAAATCAAGGGACAGGAAATAGGTGCTCAGGCAAAAATGAAGAACCTGAGCGTGGAGCCCCAAGAGGCTGACTCAGGGTTGCTGATATGCCCTTCTAGGAGACAGCAGGGATCCCCTTGTTCCACCTGGAACGGGTGACTCTTTACCTGGTCCACACAGGCTTCACCTAGGTAGCCGGTTCCTGAGCCTCACAGAATGTGTCTTCCAGGCTTCTTCCAAGAAAACCTGCCTGACCTAGGAGCTGAGTATCATCACCTGTCTCTGGCCATTACGCAACCTGACCCTTACACCACCCTCATTCCTATGCTCCTATGTGCATCTGTCCAGATGCCAGGCTGACATGTGCGCGCACGGACGTGGACCAACAGGGTGGGCCAGCCAGGAGACAGGATCCCTGAGCTCAAATCCCAGCACAACCTCCTCTTGGCTGAGTGACTTTTGCTCTGAATTCCACGGTGCCTTAGTTTCTTCACTTGTAACAGAGGGGCGCAGCACTGACCTCACAGTTACAGCAAGGAGTAGATAAATTATCACACCTCCAAGTCCCAGCTGGTGTAATTACATTATCAGCACAAACTGTACACCTGTACCTGACCATTCCCAGTGCCCATTCTGGATCTGCTCAGGGCCAAGGGCTTGCGGAGATGCCCTGTGGATGTGGCCCTCAGGGCTGAGGGTCTGGGCAGTGGCAGCAGGCTGGGTAGGGGGTGCAGCTAGGCTTGCAGCAGATCTGCAGGCCAGGGTCATCCCCCTGGGCTACCTGGCTAGGGCCGAAGGTCATGGCTGCATCAAACTGCGCCTTTAGCAGCTGGAGGTACTTCATGGCTCCCAGTGCCTCTGGGGTGACCTCAGCCTCATCCTCCAGAAGGTTGTAGTTCTCACCAGGGTCCTCAGATAAGTCATAGAGCAGCGGGGGTTCATGAGCAGTCAGAGGGCTGGCGGCATGGCAGGCAGGGTCTGGGGTCGTATCACTGTGTGGAGAGCCTGGGGAGGGGTCAGGTGTGTGCCCAGGGCAAAAATTAGGGGCCAGGGCTTGGGGGCCATTGGGAAGCTAACAAGGCTGGGGTGGACAACTAGGGAGAGGGAATTACCCTGAGTGAAGAAGTGAGCCTTGTACTTTCCATTGCGCACAGCAAAGACCCCACGGATCTCGTCTGGAAAGGTTGGGTAGAAGAAGACAGACTCCCGAGGGCTCTGGGGGCACAGTCATGGGGTGGTCATGGGGTGGGAGGGGCCTTGGCTGTCACCTTCTTTGGCCCGAGGTAACCCTGAATGTCATTTACCAAAGGAGATAGGAGACACAGACACCTCAGGTACTGCCACCCTCACCCCAGAAGGACAAGCTGAACTGAGGGGTCACTAGCCTTACCTTGCCTGAGCCCAGCAGCACAGGGCTGAGGTCCACACCATCCAAGGTGACATTGGGTAAGAGGGCACCGCTCAGGGCAGCCAGAGTGGGAAGCAGATCCAGGGAGCTAGCCAGTTCATGGGTCACACCTGGGGCCAGAGGGTGGCTTGTTATGCTGTTTACCAGCAAGGTTGGAAACAGGGCTAAGAGCCCTCGATGAGGCTGACCTGGAGTGATGTGGCCTTGCCAGAAGGCCACGGCAGGCTCTCGGACCCCACCTTCAAAAGTCGTCCCTTTTCCACATCTCAGGAGGCCTGAGCAGCCGCCATGGGACATCCGCATAGTCTCAGGTCTGGGACACACAAGAAAGTCAACAGCAACCAGGCCCAGGGCCTTTGGTTACCTTTTGGTCACCAACAGTGCTACACTTCTCAGTCACTTGCCCTGAAATGGCCAATCCATGCCTGTCACCTCCAGCTTACCAAAACCAGCACTTCTGTGCACCTGTGGCCCTCTGATTCGAGATCTAGAGGTCACTGTAGGGACAGATTCTGTGCTATGCCTGACTGGCATACCCGTTGTCGGCAGTGAAGATGACCAGGGTCTCTTCCAGCAGCCCCAGATCCCTCACAGCCATCATCAGGGCGCCCACAGCTGCATCTAGCTCCATCAGGGAGTCTCCAAACGGCCCTCGGCCTGAGCGACCCACGAAGTTCTGCCCACTGAACTGAGGGTAGTGGGTGTGCTGCGGGCAGAAACAGGAGTCAGCCTTGATGCGCCATCTCAAGCAGAGGGGAGGGGCAGAGCTGTGGGTACTCACGTGGGAGGCATAGTACAGGAAGAATGGACGACCCTGGCGCTGGGCGTCAGCCATGAGGTCTCGGGAAAAAGCCACATAGCGAGCCTCTAGTCCCGGCAGCCACGGGGGCTGAGCCTCTATGGAGACGTTGGCCAACAGTGGGATAGGAACCAGGCCCTGGTCACAGGTGCCAACACAGGGGGTGGCTGGTGGGAAGCAGGTCTGGTTCTGGCAGGGGCCCTGAAGGGGACAGCTCCAGTGAGGGGTTTGGGCTATGGGGTGACCTGGGGGAACTGATGATCCTGGTGACTCATACCTGGTCATGAGAGTACGGGATGCCCAGGAATCGATGGAAGCCCTGATGGGGGGGCAAAAAGGCCCCCCCTGGCCCCACCCCAAGGTGCCACTTGCCAGCCATCCCAGTAAGGTAGCCACGGGCAGCTAGGACCTCAGCCAGGGTCACCTCCTCCAGGGGCAGCCCTCCCTTAGATCTGGGCCCCAAAACTCCGGGGTACATGCCCATCCGCACGGGAAGCCGGCCAGTCAGGAGGGCGGCCCTGTAGGGACAGGTCAGGAGTCCATGAATCCAACGGAGATGAGCGTGGGCAAAAGGAAAGAGGGGAGGGAGAAACAGGGACTTCCCAGAACAGGCAGCACCCTCCTCCCACACTGCAGTCCCGAGTGAAGCTGGGGGCAAGTGGATGCGGGAGAGGGTCCTTTGCTTACCGGGAGGGCGTGCACAGCGACACGGGCACATAGAAGTCTGTGAACCGAAGCCCTCCTGCAGCCAGCTGGTCCAGGTTGGGGGTGGTAGAACTGGGGTGTCCATAGGAGCCCAGGTCCCCATAGCCCAGGTCATCAGCAAAGATCAGAACAATGTTCGGCGGGCTGGTAGCGGCCAGGCCGGCAGCCCAGGCTAGACAGAGGGCCCAGAGTGCCCCCATGGAACGAAACAGTCAGGCCTGTTCCCAGGGAACCTTGGGGAGGAGGAGAAACTGGCTCTGTCTGGCTTTTTCCTTCTTCTGAGACCTACAACCCAGAGCCCAAATCCCTGACCCTGACCCCTTTCTTCTAGAGAACCTGGACCCCGACCCTATGCTTTCTTGAGATCGCAGACCCTGGCCCACCCTTCCCGAAACACCTGGGCCCCAGAACTCTTCTACATCCGCGCCCACTTTCCGGATCGCCAGCGAACCTGAGGGCACTGAGGCCCGCTGTTTCACCTGCCAGAGACCTGACAGGAAGAGGGCCACGGCAGGCTGCAGCTCCGGGTTCTAGCCGCGGTTACCCCGGTTTCTGGCTCAGTCTCGAAGGCTGGGCGGCCACAATACGCGGACCCGAGGCTGGGGTGCAGCGGGCCTAGGGCAGTTCCGAGGCGACGGGGGCGGTGCGGACGCGGGTAGCACCCACAGGCCCTTCCGGCTCGGTCGGCGGCTGCAAACGCTGAGCAGCTCGAGACTGCCCGGGGCGGGGCCGGGCCGCTAGGGTCGAGCCGGCCTCCGGGAGAGGGACGCGGGACCTGCCCGGGACGGAGCGCACAGGGGCGGGGCGGGGCGGGGCGGGGCGGGGCGGGCCCTACGTCAGCGCTGTGCCTTTTCCTGCTCCGGTCTGCGTCGGCCCGCGGCGGGGTGGGGCGCTGGTTGCAGCTGTGTCGTGGGTCTGGATGACAGTCGTGGCCGCGCGCTGGCGGTGGCAGTGCACGTCGCCGTTGGCGCTCCCCGTTCAGGGGACCGGTGCGCGTCTCCCCTGGGCCCGAGCTTCGGTGGGATGGGTGGCACGAGCTGCCCCCGCCCTCAAGTGTTGAGAGACGGAGGGCCTTGAAGAGGCCTGCGCGCCGGGATTGTTATGGCGCCCTGTGAGGGGGCAGCGGGAAGGGAAAGCCCTGTGGCTGGCTACTACAGATGCCCCTCGGGCAGTCCCCCCGCCCCACCCCGGGCAGGTCTCCCTAGGGCGGCCGTCTTCTAGGCGTTTCCTCTGGCCCGGTTCTCCCACAAGCTGGGAGGCCCCTTTAAGGCTTCTGAGTTTGCGACTGCAAGCAGAAACGCAGAAAGAACACCGAGGACTTGGTAGTGTGTTTATTTACGTAAATGGGCACTGATCGGGATCGTGGATCGTTCCCGAAAGATCAGGTCACAGTCAGTCTGGTAGTCTAGGGCTTTTCTGTGACGCACAGCAGGAGGTCCGAAGGCAAGCAGAACAGCCTGGCAGCTCTTCTGATTAGCCAACAGGACGAGATGATCGGTTATAAGGGTAGTTTAATGCTAACAGTTTATGAGGCTTACTTAGTATAATGGTACAGCGGGTCATTCTGTATGTTTGATTAAACTCTGGTGGGTACAGAGGTCAAGAAAGTAATTGCAAATCCACGAAGCAGTTGCAGAGCTAGGCAGTTTCAAAAGAATAAAGTTTTAAAAAGAACAATTTCTTTTGTACAGTTTTTCCCTTTCAGCCTCAGAATGAGTGAGACCAAGTACCAGAGAGGGGAAGATTTTCCCTAGTCGTTATGCCTGGTGCCAGGGGGAAATTGAGCAGGGCTCTGAGAGAGCCTTGCGACAGGGGTAGTGACCAGGACTCGATTTCCACTGAAGCCGTCTCTGGGGAGCAGGCGTTTTCCAGATGACACGTGAAAGGTTGGAGTCAAGTGGCGGTGGAGGAAGAGGAGGTTTGAAGGTCAGGGATGCCGGGAGGGGATGGGAAAGAGGCCGGGCTGGGGTTGTTGCTCACCTCCTGAGGAGCGCTGAGGTGGGTGAGGGGCAGGCAGCAGTCTTCAGTACCCTTGCTGTCTCGTTCCAGAATGGTTCCTGGGCCAGGGTGTGGGTGTTGGGTCCTGCTAGGACCCAAAGCTCTATGGCCCAGAAATCTTTGAACCTGTAATTGGATATCTCACAGCTGGTTGGCGCTGTGAACTGAAGTTTAAAAGGAATCCACGAAAAGCTTTGCCTTTTGCAACTGCAAACTGGGAACTACCCCACTACCTGCCCATTATTCTTGGGAGAGCTGTGTGGTTGTGAAGTTATGCAAATGGTGGCACTTCACCGGAGTTCTGGAGGCAGCTCAGGTGTGCGCTGCAAGACAGCTGCCTCGGCCCACCCTGACCAGGCCCACCCAGGCCAGGCGGGAGGGAGGAGCCCGGTTGCGTGTGCTGCCAGCTAGGTATGTTCAAAGCCCAGCTCTGCAGGCTGCCCTTTATTCTAGAGATGTGAGTTCTTTTTCTGCATTGACAGAGCCCCAATTGGAGGCAGCCCGCTGGGGTTCAGGAAGTGGCTTTGAAGGCCTGAAGGATTGCTAATTTGGGACAAACGCCCACAGTAGGAAGAGGGACTTTGCGGTGAACGCCAGGTCTCTTCTTTCTGTACCTTGGACAGGGATGGGAGCAGCTTCTGCATGGGAAGGCTATAGTGGTTGAGCTGCATGGGAGGGAACATTTGCCTGGGCGAAGGAATTTTGCTGCAGCTCCTGGGGCCAGAGGACTCCCTCCCACTTTCCTGGGCCTGCTCCACAATGTTGTCGTCAGCGCGTAGGTGCTGTGATGGGTGGTGCTGGGCAGGGCCAACAGGGGGGTTCTCCCAGAGGAGGGAGCGTTTCAGCTGAGAAGGGGAAGGAAGCCTGAGGCCTGGTGGCGATTATGCCAGCGCTGCCAACTCGGAGAGGCCAGGCTGTGCAGCTGCTCAAAGCACCTCTAGCAGAGGTCAGGCTTTGTCACAATCTTTGGTGTAGAAGGAAAGCTGGGAGACCTCCTTTCAAAGTCTTATTCAGGGAAGGCACACGAGGCACTGTCAGATCCAGGCACACGCCTCTAATCCCAGCACCGTGGCAGGCTGAGGCAGGATTCCACGCTGGAGGCCACGCTGAGCAGTTTAGCAATTTAGTGAGACTCTTAAGATAGAAAGCAAAGGTCTGGGATGTAGCGCAATGCACAGCCTGGGCTCAAGCCCCAGGTTCAGAAAAAGAATTGTTGTCAGGCCAGACATAGAAATAGACTGTGAGTGACAACGATCTGGGCTGGTGACTAGTCATAAACTCTTATTGGTCATAAAATTATGTTCACAAATGTATAGAAAACGTAAGTATTCTATCGGGGATGTACCAGCCAGGTTCTTTCCCAGTGCTTTCAGTGAACTAGACAGAGTTGGTAAGGAGGACTCTCTGGAGTAAACCCAGGCCCCAAAGTTGTTGTGGACAGCAGACATCAGATTTGGCATCTACAGCAACCAGGAATCCTCAGAGTACAACTCAGGGCAGGTCTGGCTGAGGTAGGATGAGCGGTAGCTGCCACTGCACAGACTCAAGGGCCTCACAAGTACGGTGCCTGTGAGCTGAACCCATGTCTAGGCCACAGCTCAGCCTAGCAGTATGGACAGGGGTCAGTTAACATCTGCAAAGAGAAGTCTTGGACACCAAAATAATTACACTTTTTTTTTTTTGTGTGTGTGTGTGTGTGGTATTTGAGATGGAACTCAGGACCTTGTGCTGGCCAGGCAAGTACTTATGCCACTGAGCTATTTCCCTAGCCCCTAAATGTACCTTTTTTTTTTTTGTCTTTTCAAGACAGAGTCTCGCTATGCAGTTCAGGCTAGCCTTGAGCTCACTTTTGTAGCATAGGTTGATCTTGAACTCTACCAATCCTCCTGCCTCAGCTTCCCAAGTGCTGGGATTATAGGTGTGCGCCACCACACCTGGCTACTAAATTCAGGGGAGATAGCTCAGGGGCACAAGTGCTTGTCTGGCAAGTGCAAGTCCTGAGTTTGATCCCCAGTTCTGAAAAAAAAAAAAAAAAGCAGTGTACTATCCAGGCAGTCTGGGTGAAGCCAACAAATCCTAAATGTACCACTTTAAAAACTGTCCTCAGCAAGTCCTGATGAATGGTTACTGGTTTTAGTGAGATGGTTCTAAATTGGGCGGATTGATCTGGTGACCACAGGTTTTGGACTGGAAGGCAAGTAGACCACTAGAGAGAGACTGTGTTATGGTAATTAAAAGTGGGATTCTCAAAGCTCGTGGAAACCAAGGTGAAACATTTGAAATACTTTGGTTTAATTGAGAAAAAGTACCTGAAGCCTGATGAAATAAGAGTGTGTTGGGCTTCGTCTGCTCAGCTGTCACCTGGCTACTGGAAACAGGACCTGGAAGATCCCCTCACCACCACCTGCAGGGATGGAACGGAAGCAGAGGGCAGGAGCAGCATGTGGCAGAGGCTCTAGGGGGCAGGGATGCAGGGCCCACACTGCCAGGAAGCAGGGCGAAGAGAGTCTGGGGGCCAGAGGCCACTTGGCCCGCCGGTAGTGAGGCCACTGCAATGGCAGCAGAGTGGTGTGGCCTCAGGGAGCTCTGATTTATTGGTCACGAGCTCTCGCTCCAGGACAAAACCAGAGGAACAGAGAGGTGGGGGTGGGGGTGGGAGTGGTGGGAAAACCCTATGTCTCAGACACATGTCCTGGGCCTGGTCACAGCACAGGAGAGTTGGAAGTTCTTGCAATTCCTGGATGTGACTCATTCATCTTCCGATCCAGAGCCTCCTGTGGGCCTGGCAGAAACATCCAGGGCCACAGCAGCTCTTCCAGCTTCTCCTGGGGGAGTGATTGGCCTTGGCTAGGCCCTGCGTACCTGGGGAGGGGCCACCTCAGGCTCACAGTGTGGGGCACTGACGCCGAGCTAATGTCACTTGCCAGATGCTGGGACTGGCTCTGTGATGAGTCCATCTCCCAGTGAACACAGTGGGCATGCGAATCCATCCTGGGTTAACTTCCTGGTTCTTCTGCGTATTGTTCGAACAGAGAATTTCAAGCTGCTGGCTATTTCATGCTATCTGCTAACTCAGGCAAGGGTTTGAGGTGTGGGAGAAGTCAACGGAGACCTCTGGAGCTATGCTACTGTACCAGCTGAGGAAACACAAGCTACTTTGGTGAATAAAGGCCCTAAATCTCGATGGCTTAACAACAGAAAATAAAATAAACAAAACCAAATCCAGTTTACACATGGATAAGGATGGGTGTACTCCTTCCACTATACAGTCATTTCAAAATCGAGGCTACAGGGACCCCTGCCATTTTAACCTGAAGGTTTAAGGCATTCCTAGAGCTCCACAGCTTTCCAGAAGGAAGATGAAGAAATAGTATACAGGATGGAGCAGCATTTATCATAGGGGCTGTTTTAGGAGTAAGATACATCACTCCCACCCAGAGAGACTCCCAGATGCTCCCTAGATGCAGCAGGCTGGGATATGTAGACCTTGGCCAAGTGGTATGGGCCATCTGCAGAGCTGCTTTCTGACTGGCACAGGGTTCCTGTGCAGGAAACCAGTTTTAGGTATTATTTTGGGGAGAGTGTATTTCTAGAAGGTCAAAATAGTCTTCTGCAGTCCTCTGAATGACTGTATAGACATTCATACTCTTCCTGTTCTTGATAGCATGTGTGGCTCTGCTATGTATACCAGAATCCTGACTTTTACAGGTGTTGAGAGGTCAGGGTAGGAGGGATAACTTGGTAAAATGAGTTAAAATAGATTCAGGAATATTGAATTAATTTTTTAAGTGTGTAGACGTTTTTTTCTTTGTTTTCGAAATATAAATAGAAGTGTATCTTTTATAATAAAAAAAAAAAGTTGAGTAAAAAAGCCCCACAAACCTGTTAGTTTCAAGAGACACTGCTTGCTTAAAGGTTCTGAAGTAAAGGCTGGTTAACTTTCTCTTACATTTGATTTGAGGCATCCATAAAGTTGTAGTTGCAGAATCCCAAACTAGGCTACATTTCAAAATTCAGGGCTGTTTAAGATTTAAAATCACAAATGTTAACAGCAGTAGGTGCCACCACGTAAAAGTGAGCTCAGACGTCTCTAACAATGTTTCCTCTAAAAGCACATGGCAGTTGAATTACAAGGTTAAATTTTAATATGAGAATCCTCATGAGTTAAATAGTTGGTGCAGTTTTTAACATTAATTGACTTAAAATACAACAACAACCAAATTAGGTTTGGAAAACTGACTTTTTCATGATGTGGGTTTTGAAATCTAGTCCCAGACACACAGTGTTGAGAGACACTTAGGGGAAGAATAGATTTTACAGAGGTTGATTGGGGGAGAGGGACTGGCCACTTACTCTGAATTTGAGCTACTTAGCCACATTCTTTCAGTAATAGTACCAATAATTAAAATGTCAGTATTTAAAGCAACAAAGTATTTTGTCCATCTGACAGTCTGTACTCCAAGAAAAAGTGTAGACACTGGACAATGGAACTAAAAGCTGATGGTTTTAAGTTGACAGCTGTCAACATTGAACTGTTCCCAAGGCAGTCAAGTATGTCTCAACACTAGCACGACATAAAAAGGGACACTGCAGGTGAGTGAAAAAGGAACCAAAATCCACTTTGTACATAAGTTAAAGTCCTAATTGGATTTGTGCTGTCCTTCCATTTTGTTCTCAGAAGATTAAGTGCTACATGTGTAAATCTGCCTAAATAGGTAGCCAAAACATATCAAAATGTCGGCAGCAGTTTGTCAATAAGGTTTAGTCCTTTTTTAATAATAAAAAAAGAGGGATAACTTGGGAAACACGATGTCAGAATTTGGGGTAAGGGGGTTGAGCATGCTGTTCAATGCCTTTATGCCCAATTACTTGGAGGACTAAGGTGAAAGGGGTGTGGTGTCACAAGTTCAAAGCTGGGCTGGGCAATTTAACAAAATCCTGTGTGAAAACCGGCTGAGAATGTAGTCATCTTGGTGGTAGAGTGCTTTGCCTAGCATGTGGGAAGCCCACAGTTCAATCCCTGGCACTGAAAAAAGAAAGAAAGAAAAAAAGAAAGAAAGAAAGGAAGGAAGGAAGGAAGGAAGAAAGAAAGAAAGAAAGAAAACAGAACTTTCACCAAGGGTGGTATGAGTTTAGGACCAGCCTGGGCTACATAAGCCACTTCAAGGCCACCTCCAGCTGGGTGTGGTGGCGCACGCCTGTAATCCCAGCACTCGGGAGGCTGAGGCAGGAGGACCAGTGCGAGTTTGAGACCAGTCTGGGCTACAAAAGTGAGCTCAAGGCCAGCCTCAACTGCATAGTGAGACCTTATCTCAAAAAGCAAAAAAAAAAAAAAAAAAAAAAGGCCACCTGAACTGTATAGTGAGAACCTATTTCAAAACAGAAAAAAAAAAGAAAGAAAGCATGGGGGTCAGCAGGCAGATGTGATCCAGATGCCATGATAGGACATGGTGGACCAAGTGGGACTCATTTGGTCATTGCTATACCCCAGGAAGCTCAGAAAAGAGGATCATGAGTCCAACCTGGGTTACACAATAAGAACCTGTCTTAAAAATATAAACAAATAAGCAAATTATGCTTTTGTTTATTTATGCAGGAATTTATCATCTGTCAGGCAAATATCAAGTGGTAGGGCTGAATAAGAAAAGCAGATTTCTAACAATATAATCTAAAACATTTCTGTTGCAAAATATCTAGAAATGCTGATTAAAATACTACAAATGGGGCCAGTGAAATAGCTCAGTGGACTAAGTGCCTACTTTGGCAAGCACAGGGACCAGGGTTATGATCCCCAGTCCTGCATGCTATGCTGGCCCTGCTGAGTGTCCATCCAGGCATGGTGGTGCGTGCCTGTAATCCCAGCACTGGGGAGGCTGCAGACAGGAGGATCACTATGAGCTTGAGCTGTGTAGTGAGGCCTCGTACGCAGTACATAAATGGGGAAAAATACTACAAATATTCTCTTATGTGCACAATTGAACATGGAAGAAGACAAGGGCTGTAATCCTGGCACTCGGAAGGCTGAGACAGGAGAATTGCTGAGAGCTTGAGGTCAGCCTGGGTGACATAGCGAGTTCAAGGCCAACCTGAATTACACAGTGAGACCTTGTCTCAAAAAAACAAAAAAACAAAAAAACAAAAAAACAAAACAAAATAAAACAAAACAAAACAAACAAACAAACAAAAAACCAAACTAAACCAAAACAAAAAAAAAAAACATAAAAATTTATCAAAGTAGCAAAGAGTTCTGAAGAAATGATCCCAAACACATAGTAGACCAGGAAATGAGATCACTGTACAGAAGTTACAATGAAAGGGTCTATAACCTTTTTTTTTTTTTTTTTTTTTTTTTTTTTTTTTGGTGGAACTGGGGATTGAACTCAGGTCCTTGTTTGCCAGGTAAGCTCTTATTCTACTGAGCTATCTCCTCAGCCCCTGTAACAGTCTATATGTTCAAAAAAAAATTTTTTTTTTGTCTTTTTGAGACAGAGTCTCACTGTGAAGTTGGGGTTGGCCTTGAGTGCACTTTTGTAGCCCAGGCTGGCCTCAAACTTGCACTGATCCTCCTGACTCAGCCTTCCAAGTGCTGAAATTACAGGTGTGCGTCACCACGCCCGGCTTCAAAATTTTTAAAATATTTTTTTACCTTTAAAATTTCATTAAGAACACTCATAATGGTGTAAAACCATCATCACTATCCATTTTTATTTTATTTTATTTTATTTATTTATTATTTTTTTTTTTTTGTGGGACCAGGGTTCGAACTCACGACCTTGCACTTGCCCAGCAGGCACCTGTGCCTCGGAGCTATCTCCCCAGCCCACTATCCATTTTTAGAACTTTCTTATAAGTACAAACAGAAACTCTGTACCCATTAACATTGTCTTTGCCCCATCTCCTACTTAGTCAGCTTTGTGTCTTGGAATTTGCCTATTCTAGATACTTCATACTGGGGCTGGGGAGATAGCTCCGAGGCACAAGTGCCTGCTGGGCAAGTGCAAGGTCGTGAGTTCGAACCCTGGTCCTGCAAAAAAAAAAAAAAAAAAAAAGATACTTCATACAGGTGGAATCATATTTGTCCTTTTATTTGGTTTATTTCATTTTATATAATTTTTTTCAAGATTCATCCATGAGGTCTAGCAATTTCCTTGAAATGCAATGCTGCTCTCTTGCTCATTCTCGTCTTGAATTGCTGGAGTTTATCTTTCTTTAACCTGCTGAGTACCTGGGACCACAAATATATGCTACCATGCCCAGCTGTAGGTGCACTGGGGTCAGCTCCCTGCTCAGTCTGCCCAGGGATATGTTAATCAAGGAGTGTCTGTTACAAGGCTTATTACTCAGCCTATCTCACCTGCCTTCAAGACCCAGGGCCTTGATACGAGTAACAAAAACTAACCTTCGGGACTTGGAGGAACATCCACTCGCCAGATTTTACAACATCCAGTCCCAAAGTCACAGTCATTCCTGGGAGTCTCTAGTCATTACGGAGCCACCTTGGATTCTGGGAAAGGTGGTGCCTTAGGGACCAGCCCAGTATTCGGTGACCTCAAGTGGGAGCACTTACCACATGATGCGTACTCGGGCAGCCCCCCAAAGGAGAGACCTCAAGCGAGCACAGCACTCTTAGAGCTAACCTTGAGAGAAAGGTCAATCACAGCACGATTTGACTAGGATTTCCAGTGCTGCCAGGGATGCAAACTTCTCAGCTTTGCAATCCCCAAACTTTTCTTTGTTTTCTTTTTCTATGAAACTCTGAAGTTCTTGCCAGCCCCTTGAAGACAGATCTTGGACCTCTGCATCTGTGCTTCCTGCATGGCCATGCTGACCACAGCTTCTCTCTTCCCCTTTACCATTGTCCCTCTCCCGCTGGCACGAATCATGGTAGCCATACTTGGCCTGTTGGGACTTCCTGAGCCAGGGCTTTTGTCTGGTCAGACCAGGGCCTTGTATGTGCATGAAGTTTTTATGTAAAAATCAGCTGTAGCTCTCTGCTACCAACAATTAGAAAAATTATTATCTTTTTTTTTTTTTTTTGGCGGGACTGGGGTTTGAACTCACAACTTTACACTTGCCAGGCAGGCACTTGTGCCACAGAGCTATCTCCCCAGCCCTATATAACTAGAAAAATTAAATTAAAAATTTAAATGAGGGCTGGGTATAATGATACAGATCTGTAATCACAACACTCATGAGACTGAGGTAGGAGGGCAGCAAGTTTGAGGCCCGCCTGGGCAGCATAGTGAGTCCAAGACTTCCCTGGACTACTACATAGTGAGATTCTGTCTCAAAACAAATGAAAAACCTTAAAATAAAACAATTATCTAGGTATGGTGATGCATGCCTGTAATCCTAGCACATGGGAGGCTGAGGGAAGAGGATCATTGTGAGTTCAACACCAGCCTGGGCTACAAAGTGAGCTGAAGGCCAGCCTGAACTGAATAGTGAGACAGGTATCACTATACAGTCCAGGCCGGCCTTCGACTGTATGTACTATACTATACATCCTATATATCACTCTACACCCTAGATAGGCAAGCATGCAGTAACGCTGGTGCCTCAGCCTCCCAAGCACTGGGGTTATAGGCGTGTGCCTCTATACCTGGCCAGCAGTTTTAAAAGCCACAGGCTATAAAGTTTATATAAAAAAAATCAGATGTCGGGGCCCAGCAGGATGGCTCAGTGGTCTAAAGCGCCTGCTTAGGAAAGCTTAGGTGGCTGCAGGGACCGCGGTTCGATCCCCAGCACCACATGCTGCGCCAGCCCTGCCCTCAGGGCAGGCTGAGCTGGCCATAAAAATAAA
>PVJA010008559.1:49865-64210 GCA_004027025.1 Myocastor coypus | reverse complement strand
TTTTTTTTTTTTTTTTTTTTTTTTTTTTCACTGAAACAACCATTTTTGGGTCTGTAAGACAGCAACATTGCAACATTGTCTGTTGTTTACCACTGAACCTCCAAAACCTAATCAATACTTGATACCTCAGAAAAGTATAGTAAATCTGTTTTTAAAGACTTGCACTTTATTTAATTTATTTTTTTATTTTTGAGACAGGGTCTCATTGTGCAGTTCAGGCTGGCTTTGAGCTCACTTTTGTAGCCCAGGCTGGTCTCGAACTCACAACGATCCTCCTGCCTCAGCCTCCCAAGTGCTGGGATTACAGGTGGTGCAAAATTGGTATTAACACCTTTTTTAAAAGAATTTTTTATTTTACTTATTTATTTTGTTCTTATTTCAGAACTTTTGTTTGTTTATTTATTTATTTAATTTTATGGTCGGCTCAGCCTGCTCTGAAGGCAGGGTTAGCGCAGCAAATGTTGCCGGGGATCGAACCGCGGTCCCTGCAGCCATCCAAGCTTTCCTAAGCAGGCGCTTTAGGCCACTGAGCCATCCCGCCAGGCCCTTTTTTTTATGTCTGCTTTTTCACTTCAAAAATAATGCATTTGAGAGCCGGGTGTGGTGGGGCATGCCTGTAATCCCAGCACTTGCGGGGCTGAGGCAGGAGGATTGGTACGAGTTCGAGACCAGCCTGGGCTACAAAAGTGAGCTCAAGGCCAGCCTGAACTGCATAGCAAGACCCTGTCTCAAAAAGACAAAAAAAAAAAAAAAATGCATTTGAATAATGGCATTGTGGTAACAGGAATATGATGGAACAAAATGAAAAACAAGGAGAGCAGTGGAAAAAGGCCCTCAGAAGTCATATAGCAAGGAGTGAAATTGGGACTGTTGCAGCTTCTTTCTGGAGGACACTCCTCAGTCTACAGTCTTTCTGGCTTGAAAAACTGAAGGATGTTGTTGGAAATGGCAGACCAGCAAGAAGTTAGGGGAGAAATACTTAAGAGAGGGAAGCCATAGGGTGAATGAGTCCCAAAATCAGTATGTATGTATTTTATCCAAATGCTGAGGTGACTCCCCAACTTTGTATGTTCTGGGAAGAGCCCCATAGCCTTAGTTACAAATCAATAGATTCATTTGAAGGAACTGAAAAAATACTAGTTGCTATAAACTGCAAGAATGGCAGAGACAAATCACTCTAAAGTTTAGAATTTTAAGTCCAGATAAGTATTTGTTTTTCATTTTTATGGTACTGGGGATTGAACCCAGGGCCTTCATACTGTTACATTCCATTTTTAATTTTATTTTTTGACAAGGTCTAAAGTGCACAGGCATATGGGAACTTGCAATCCTTCTGCCTTGGCCTCCTAGAATTTTGGGATTACAGGTATTCATACATGACCAGCTCAATTTAACTTGTTAAATAATAATTTTACTTGTTAATAACAGCAAAAGCCACTTTTCAGAGCATAATAGAATCTACAATCTTTATAATGTATTGATAGTGTTGACTAATTAAAAATCACTAAGCACGCAAAGAAACAAAAATATGTGGTATATATACTCAAGGAAAAAGGTAATTAATTAGTAGAAGCTGACACTAAAATGGTCCCTATAGGGGAAAAAATAGTCCCTATGTTGCAATAGGTAGACAAGAGCTTTTTTTTTTTGCTGTACCGGGGATTGAACTCAGGACCCTGAGCTTGCCAGGCAAGTGCTTATTGTGTTGAGCGTTGAGCTATCTGCCTGGCCCTAGACAAGAATTTTTAACGAGCTATTATGCATATGTTCAAGAACTCCTGTATTTACTCGTAATTAATGAACAGATAAGGAATTTATGGGGAAAATAATAATTGGAGCTTACGGAAAAATAAATGAAAAATTTTGGATAGGCTTGATAGCAGATTCGGAAAAAATAGGACAGTCTGAACTTGAAAATAAACCAAGGACTGGGGAGAAAGATCAGGAGAATAAGTGCTTGCCTAGCAAGCACAAGGGCCTGAGTGTAGTCCCCAGTTCCGAGCGAGCGAGCGAGCAAGCGAGAGAGAGAGAGAGCGAGAGCAAGAGAGAGCAAGCACGCGCTCACAAGAGTGAGCAAAAGAACAACAACTTGGGCGGGCAAGATGGTTGAGAGGTCTAAAGCACCTGTTTAGGCAACTGCAGGGACCACAGTTCCATCCCCAGCACCACATGCATCAGCCCCACCTCCAGGGCAGGCTGAGCCGGCCATTAGAGAAAAGAACAACAACTTGAAGAGCTTTTTAAAAATCTATTTGAAAGATCCAGGTATGGTAATACATATCTGTAATTCCAACTCTCTGGGGAGGCTTAAGCAGAAGGATAACCATGAATTCAAGGCCACAAGCAAGTCAAGGCCAGGCTACACTTCATAGTGAGATCTTGCCTCAAAAAGATAAGACAGTGTTTCGTTACCACATACTTCAACATACATGGAATTGATATTCCAGAGAAAGAATAAGATCAAGAAAATGAAGGCCAAACTTTTCTAAACTTTGGTGAAGAGTATTACTTTGGCCAGTATTCAGATCCAAGAAAATGAACAATTCAAACCAAATAAATGTGAAGAAAACTGTACCTGGTTATATAACCAAAGAGCTGAAGAAAACCTTGAAAGAAGCCAGAGTAGAAATGCAGGGAAATAATATAAACAATGAATAACAATTGAAAGGAGCAGTATTGAAGCCAGAAAGAAATCCTAGCAGCCTACATTCTGTAAAAATAACCATTAAAAGTGAAGAAGGGATAGACATTTTCAAGTACAGCAAGTGTCAGTTTAACAGTGGAAATACACTTTGAGAAATGAGCTCATTTGATTGTGCATCATAGAGTACACTTACACCTAGGTGGTTAGTGGAGCCTACTTGTTAGCACATTTTTAAATGTTTTTAATTTAAAATGAAAATAAACTATCTTTTAGTTTTAAACTTTTTTTCATTAAAAACCAAAGCACAAATACATTCACGTAGGCTAACACAGGGTCAGGATCATCAGTATCATTGCCTTCCAAATCTTTTCCCACTGTTGTTCTGTAGGAAAAAAATACAAATGGAGCTGTTAATTCTGAAATAACTGCCTTTTGAAGTATCTCCTTAAAGAACTTGTCAGGGACTATTTTCAAAGTTAACTTGAAAAAGTAAGTAGTACACTCTAAAATAATGATAAAAAATATGATACAAAAAACAGACATAAATAATAGTCATTTGTTATCACTGTCAAGTGCTATGTGATATACCTCTTCTTGGTACCAGGGATTGAGCTCAGGACTTTCTGTGATGTACATTTATATTACTGGCAATTAGTAACAATTGTAGATTTGTTCCCACCAATAACACTACAAATATACCTTGATCTTTATGATGTTATGACAGCCATTATGTCACTATGAAATAGGTATTTTTCCATTCCATTACAGTCATATGAGGTTATTATCGTAAATGCATTTTGTTATTTGCTTCTGTATTGTTTTCATCTTTTTTGAGACAAAGACGCTATACAGTTCAGACTGGCCTTGAGCTCACTTTTGTAGCCCAGGCTGGTCTCAAAATCATACTGATCCTCCTGCCTCAGCCTCCCACGTTCTGGAATTACAGGGGTGCGCTACCATGCCCAACTGCTGCTATATTGTTAATATAGTACATGATTCAAAATTAAATCTGAGAGGGCTCTGGTATAGCTTGGTAAATAGAGTATTTGCTCAGTATGCACAAGGTCTTGGGTTTGATCACTAGCACTGAGGAAAAAAAAGACAAAAACCTGGGATAATTTGTCACTGGCACATTTGTTTCTTTTTTAAATTGTCATGTAAATGTTACATTTTGGAGATTGGCTAAACACTGCAAGGTACTAAATATCTGTAATAAATACAAGATCTTCAGAAAATTTGTATTTATCTTGTTTTGTTCATTGAACTTATATTATAGTTTGTTAATTTACTAAATCATGTAAATTCCTAATTGTTATCTCTTCATTTATTGCCTGTTCCCCAAAAGCATATTTTATTGCATTTCTGCCACTTTGTAAAAGTATGTTAAACTTTATCAGCTTTTATGTCATAGCCTTTAATTTTCTTCTGTATTTTATATCAGTCCATACTAGATAGTTTTTTCTAGATTATCTTTACTGTCCCAGTTTACTCTTTTAACCTATTTAGTCTGCTACTGAATTAACCTATAAAATTTTTAGTGTGGGTTATTGTACTTTTACTTTCTAAAAATTCTTATCTCTGCTTTATCAGTTTTTATGAATTTTGATATCTGCACAAGCTTCCACGTTAAGTTGGGCTGGGTTTTTTTTTTTTTTTGAGATTCTCCTTTAAGCATACTGAATTTACTTTCATGATTTGTCTTAAGATCTTGGGTGTTTGTTGCAGTATTTTGTAATTTCTACTTGATCTTGTGATTTGTTTCTGTGTATGCTTATCTGTTCCTGTGCGCTGATGATTGTCTTTGAAAAAGTATTTGTAAGAATGGCTTACAATATGTTTGACACTGTACACCTACATTCGCAGCACTCTGGGAGGCTAAGGCAGAGGACTGAAAAATTCAAGAAACTTAGCAACCTAGTGAGCCCTTGTCTCAAGTCACAAAAGAGGGAACTGGACATGACAACTTAGGGCTTGGGCTATACTTTCAATGTCCAGTACAACAAAAAGACAAAAAAAGAACAGCTCAGTAGTGCAGGCTGAGGCACCCATGTCCAGAGAGAACCTGCATTTGCTTCTGCCTAGTACCTAGGAACTCTTCCAGACTAGAATTATGTTAGTTAAGTTACCAACTTGAGGATTTGTGGACCACTCTGGTGAAGTGAAAACTAAGTGGCAAATCCATATGAGGCTAGTTTATTTTTCCCCTGTCACCATAGAGTATATACTGTAGTACTTAGGTTATTTAGGACTCCTTTTAGGACAGACCCTGATTTTGACATCTGTCCCCTTTTACTTGTTAGACCATCAAAACCAAAAATTGGATTTTCTTAGATTAGCAATACCTTTATAACAAAAGTAGTTTCTACTTTCCTTTCAGTCTTGGCCTGGTATTTGTTACTAGCTTGTTAAATTTTTTTTGTGTGTATTTTTAGACACATTAAAATATTTGTGAGTATTTCTAGGGGTTTTACTTTCTGTTGAAGGGTTAGTTTAATAATCTTAACTATATTTGAAAATGAGTTCTTTAAACATCATTTAAAAATTTTACATGATCACATTTTCATCTTTTTTTTTTCCTTCTGACTTAAAATTCTAAAACATAAATACCCTAAATATGACTTTGGTTCTTTTATACTTTTATTTTTCCACAAAAGTTGTTTTTCATGAGGAACTCATTTTTGTGTATGGTTGCTGTGATTCATGTTTAAACCTCTCACTTAAATCTAGTATCTTGATTTTATTTCAGGAACACTGGACATCCAGAGCTATTTTGCAGTTCCAGAAGTTGTGTGGTTTGAAGCCATTAGTGGGAGTAGTAGATGAATATATAGATGGAATCCTTAACATTTTTCTGTGTGATACATCCTCAAATGAAGACATTTATTTCCATCACGTCTTGAGAACAGAGGGCCATGCTATTGTGTGCCAAGAAAATGTCCCTTCTAAGGTAGAGCAGTCTGGATGTCTAATGCAACATATTTTGTTGAATCTCAACATTAAAGATAGAAGAATTTAATACAGAGGGTCATTAATTTATTCTTTTATGTTAGGACCATCCATTAGATCCCTGGCTTCTTATGGACAGTCTTAATTTTCCTATGACCATACAAAAATCTCATGTTGCTAATTGTTCTTTAGAATGTATACATTTTTAATTTAAGTAAATAATTGAATGTTCTGTCTCATCCCAAAATATTTTGTTATGTAGTTATTCTGGAGAACAGCACTTTTGTTTTGTTGTTAATGAAATTTATATCACTGTTAATATTGATGTTAATTTTTGTAACTAGTTAACAGTATTAGACTGGTGAAACATAAGTATTGAATTTTGTTTATTTTAAACAATAAAAAATAGGGCCAGTGAGATAGCTCAGTGGTCTAAAGTTCCAGTTTATGCAAGCTTAGGCAACTACAGAGACCACAGTTTAATCCCTGGTACCACATGCTGTGCCAGCCCCACCACAGGGTGAGCTGAGCCAGCCATAAATAATAATAGATAAAACATTACAAATGGTAAGAAATTTCAAAAAGACAAAATAGAAATTCAGCAGTGGTTGTTATATTGCACATTGTTGTCTTTAAAGTAGTTGCTCAGATGATCAGATATAAGCATATGAAATAAAAATTTTAAGCATTAACTATTCTCTTCGAAAAACCAATAGAAATTGGTAATATAATCATCCTAGCCATCCTGTACCTATGCATAAATGTTTTCCCTTTCTTTTGTTCTTCTCTCCCTCGGCCCAATTGTTCTTTCCTTTTTAGCAGTTTCTTCCTCTTTCACAACGTCTATTGTGCCTTTCAGATTTTGTTTACTCTTTGAGGTTCTTTCCCTAGCGAGACAATACAGTGTTTGTTTACAGGTCTGATTTATCCCACTTATGAATGCAGCCTCTAGTTGCATACATTTATCTATAAAAGCCTCAAGTTTATCTTTCTTTATAGTTGAGTAATACTTTATTATATAAAAATACCACATCTTTTTTTATCCATTCCTTGGTTGATGGGTATTTGGGTTATTTCCAAGATTTGGCTATAACAAATTGTGCTGCTATGAACATGGGTGTACATACGTCACTGTGATAGGATGTTTTCAGTTTTTCTGTTAAAATACTCAAAAGGGAAATAGCTGGATTAGATGGGCCTTTTAATCCTAGATTTTAAGGAATCTCCGTACTGGTTTCCACAGAAGTTGTACCACTCTATACTCTCACCAACAGTGGAGAAGTGTTCTTTTTCCTCCAAAGCTTCTGCAGCATTTATTACTTGGTTTCTTGATGGTAGTCCTTCTTTCTAGGGTGAGATGGAATTTCAGTATTGTTTAATTTGTATTTTTCAAATAACCAATGCTGTTGAACATTTTTTTCATATATTTATCTGCTTTTGTATTTCTTCATCTGAGCAGTGTGTATTCATCCTGGTTACCCATTTTTTGATTGGGTCTTTGAATTTTGGGGGCTTTATTTTAAAAAAATTGTATGTTCTAGATGGATTTATTAAATTTTAGAAGATAGTGTATATCCATGGCATTTTAGAGTTAGGAAGTGCTTTGTACACTCTGTTATATAATTAAACCCTTCCTTCTTATTTTTTTTATTTTTAAACTTAGGGTTTCAGAGACCTAAATCCTTTAGCTTTATACACTAAATCCTGTGGTGGGCCAGATGATGTTGACATGACTGAACTGGGTTATCATTCTCAGCACCACTATTTTAATGAAGGCCGAGAGATAAGTCCACAATTCAGAGAAAGTGACTTACATACCCAGGTAAGAGGTGTTTGTAAATACTATTTTTTTTTTTTTTATGAGCAGAACATATTTATTGAGGGAAAGAAAGCTCCTGTCCAAGAGAGGGACAGGAGGGGGGTCCCGAGTGGGTATCCCCCTGCAAATACTATTGTAATTTCTGTTATTACCTTTAGTTGCCCTCATGTTATAGATAAGGGAATGAGGCTTTTAAGATTTTGGAAAATTTGGAAATTGTGCAGTGATCTTTGTTTCTCATCATTCCTCTTAGATGATTTCTCTCTGTGTTAAGTTTCCTTTTTCCTTTGTCCAGTTATTACTTTCATTCAAGGTCAAATGCTAGTCTTTTTCCCTGGTACTCCTCAAGTGCTTTTTTCTTACTTTCTCAAACATTTGCCAACAACTTCCAGCAATTCTATAGTATTTGTATTATATACTTAGTTTTCTCAACAAAGTAATACTATTTATTAAGCTTACATTCCTGGCACTATTCTAAGCACATGCATGTTACCTGATGTAATCCTCATAACAACTTCACCAGGTTGGTACATTACAGATAAGAGGACAGTAAAAGTACCTAGTAAAACTTACTGTTTCTTAAACAAATAAACAAGTACTCTAAATCTGATACTCCTTGTGACAATAGGTACTGGGCAACAGGCATATCACCATGAGTTCTGGTCTGTGTTGAGAATCAAAATGTTCTGGGTTTTGCTACAATAAGGCTTTTTATATTTTCTTAGAATAAAAAATGTAAAAAGTTTTGTTTAATATGTATTATATATCTGACTTCTAAAATTATAGAGATGAGTTTTTAAGTAAATGTTTATTAATAAAAAACTTAAGTCCAGCCCATTTGACTACTGAGATTAACCTCATATGCCAAATCATATATTTCATGCTGTGAGTTCAAAATCTTATAAAGCTTCAGATTCCTAAACAGTATTAAATTAATTGGCTTTGTTTGACCCATATGGGCTTGAATATTTCTTAGTAATTATTACTAAAATAAAAACATTTCCTCATTTTAAACAGCAAATCAGCCTTCAACATTTTTAGAATACTATATCTGTTCCTATCTTCAGATAATTGTAGTTTAGTCCTAGAAATAGGAATTGTCTTTTCTGTACAAGAGAAGATAAAAATGTGTTATCCCACCATAGTCTGTATTTTAGTGTAGCATGACTTCCTTGTGCTGTACACAAAGCCACACCACCTACCATGTAGTCCCTTGCTGATTCCTAAGAGTCTTTTCAGCATTCTAATAGTTTGCATTATCTTCTTCATTGCTTCTTCTGAGGCATCCACCCTCAATAACTTTTTCAGTATATCTCTGTGCTGGTTCTACTCAGAACACCTCACTATGATGACCTGATGGTATGTTTTCTCACAATATGTTTTAGAGCTGTTACCTGATGCATTCTTCTTTAAACCCAGAAAACATTGACTTCTTATGCAAAATATCACAGTATGTGCTCAAGAACATCTGTTAACAGCCTTGCATTAGTGGTGCTTGCTTATAATCCCAACACTTGGGAGGCTGAGGCAGGAGTCTCACTGTGAGTTTTAGGTGAGGCTGGACTACACAGCAAGACCTTATCTCAAAAAATAAAACAAGAAATCTGTTAACTGAATTTTTTTTAGTCTTTTTGAGACAGGGTCTCACTATGCAATTCAGGCTGGCTTTGAGCTCACTTTTTGTAGCCCAGGCTGATCTTGAACTCACACCAATCCTCCTGCCTCAACCTCCCAAGTGCTGGGATTACAGATGTGCACCACCACACCTAGCTCTGAAATTGTTTTAATATAGTTGAGAAGCCAAAGGTCATAGATAAAGTTCAAAAAAGTAAAGTAGCATTTGTATGAACAGTAGTGAAAACTTGCCAACAAAATGTATAGGCATGTAAATTTTAGAAATAACATTATAACATGGAAGACAAAATAATCTGCTTTCATATCTACTGGAAATCTGTTAATGGTAACCTGTATTTAAATCACCTAAATCTATATCAAAGGAGCCATTAAAGGATTCAGAATTCAATTCTTTGAAAACTCTGAGGAACTGTGAAGATGATCCAAAGTGGTCCATCACAGAGCCAGAGGATCTGAAGGGAGAAAATGAGGTAGGAGTTGAAAATTAATATATAGCAAGATTGAGTTTCTCTTGGTATACTTGTCAGTTTTAATTCATGTGCGATTTTGTGTAACTAATACCACAATCATGATGAGAAACACCTCTATCACCTAAAGTAATTCCCTTGTCTCTACTCTTTTATAATCTGTTCCCACATTGCTAACTCCTAGCAACCTTTGACTTTTGTCACTCTAGTTTATATTTTCAGGGTTTATACATCTTTGAGACTGACATCTTTAGCATAGTACTCTTGAGACTCACTCAAGCACTTAGTATGTATCAGTTCAAATCGAAGCTTTTCACTGTTGGATGGCATTTTGTTGTATGGATATACCATAGTTTCTATATCTTTTTGATCCACTAAGGAACAGTTGAGTTTTTTATAGTTTAGAATAATTCTGAATAGAACTGTTCAAATTATTTCTAAACACATTTTTGTAAATTTAACTTTTGGAAAATACTTAGGAGTAAATTTTCTGGATCTTGTGTTAAATGTTTGTCATTTGTTTTCCAGAAAAATTGTCCCATTTTTCCTTCCTTCCAGCACATAGAAGTTCTTTGTCAGTGTTCAGTATTGCCAGCAAGTTTTATCTTGGCCATTCTAATTGGTGTACAGTAGTGTCACAAGATGGCTCTAACTTGTATTTCTCTAATGACTAATAATGTGAAACATCTTTTAATATGCTTATTTGCCATCCACCCTTACATACTTAGTGTAACATGTCTTTTATCTGTTTTTTAATTGGATTATCTGTTTTCTAAGTGTTCGTCAGATAAGTAATTTTCAAATATATTATTCTACTTGTAGCTCTTTTTTCCCATTCTCTTGTGTTACTCATGTAGAAGTTTTAATTTTGAGAAATTCCACTGTATCACCTTTTTCCTACTATGTACAGTGTTTGTAATGTTGAGAAATCTCAATTTAATTTTAGCACAGTGCATGAAAATTAGGATATGATCCATTTTGTTGCTTATGGATATCCAGTTCTTCTCATTTATTGAGAAGATTATCCAATCTCCACTGAGTTACCTTTAAAACTTTTAGCAAAAAGTTGTTTATTAGTGTTTCTAGAGTCTCTATTGTGCTCCATTGATTTATGTGTCTTTTTCTTTAGCAATGCCATGCTGTCATGGTTACTGGCTTTATAGTAACTCTTAAAATCAGGTAATAAGATTCCTCCCTCTTCATTCTTCAGAATGTCTCCAGATTTCCCTTGTGTCTCAGTTACTCTTCTCTCGTTGCTGGAACAAATACTTTACACCCAAAATGAAGGAAGGAAAGGTTTATTTAGCTCACAGTTTCAGTCCATACTCAGCTGGCTGCAAGGCGGCAGACTGGCACTTGGCAGGAAGCAGCAGTTCATGTGGCGGAACAACAACAGGCCAACAGAGGCAACAGAGTCTGTTTCTCTGTCTCACTTATGTTACATTCAGGCTCTCTGCCCCAGGTTGGGCTTAGCACTCACACCCATAAACCCAGCAGTACTAAGACCTGTGATCCCAGTGGATCACTCATAATCCCAGTGAATCATGAATCAGTCTCAAACTCTAGAATTCACCACCCCATAACTACATGAGGCTTTGAGGAGGCAACTAGACATAAACTATAACACCTTGTAAATTGTAGAATTATTTTATCTACATCTGCAATTTTGATCAGTATAGAAAATTTTGAGAAAAGTTGCTATCTTTAATTTTTGAACACAGTATATAGCTTCCTATTAATTTAGATTTGTTTTATTGCTTTATAGTATATTTTCCATTATTTAGGAACTGTATG
Organism: Myocastor coypus; assembly: GCA_004027025.1. Lineage (NCBI taxonomy): Eukaryota > Metazoa > Chordata > Mammalia > Rodentia > Myocastoridae > Myocastor > Myocastor coypus. The sequence continues at coordinate 52,905 of PVJA010008559.1, read as the reverse complement.
TGTTCTGTTAGCTTTATACCTAAGTAATTTGTTTTGGAGCAATCATGAATAGTCTTGTTGTTGTTTTTATTTTCATTTTAATATATAGAAATCCTTTTTTGTTTTGGCCTTCTATCCTTTGTAGATTCCTTTAGATTTCTATATGTTGTAATTGTCCACAAACTAGTAGTTTTGTTTCACCCTTACTAAAATATGTTTTTAATCCTTTAGTCTTACTATTACATGAGCTGAGATGTTAAATGCATTGTTGGACAGGAATGCAAAATACCCTTGTCATGCTGAAAGATTCTTATGATTCCATGTTAAATTTTGCTAAATTGTTTTCTGCATATTTTGATATTGTTTCTTTTATATTCTATTAGTACAGTGCACTAATTTTCAGATAATAAATTAGTTTGACATTGACATAGTAAACCCCACACACCCATATTGTTTTTTTCATATATTGATAAATTGACTTTGTTAATACTCTGTTGAAGATTTTTATGTCTGTTTTTATGAGAACTATTAGTTTGTAATTTTTGTTTTTGTTTTTGTCTTGTTTTGTTTTTGTCCCGGAACTGGGGATTGAACTCAGACCCTTGCGCTTGCCAGGCAAGCACTTATTCTACTGAGCTATCTCCCCAGCCCCACTCTGTAGTTTGCTTGTATTGGTGTTTGCCTTTTTTTGGGGGGGGTGGTAATCAAGGTAATACTGGTCTCATAAAATGAGCCTGAAAGTATTGCCCCTTTTCTGTTTTCTTGTGAAGATTATGTTAAATTGGTTTCTTTTTCTTTTTTGCTTTATTTTTTGGAAGTTATTTTACATGACAAGGATAGATCCATCGATTGATTATTTTACATAGAGATTGTGGCTGTCAGGCCACTTAGGCAGTTGTTTCACATGCTATTTTTTTGTGGTAAGAATACTTACAGTTTATTTTTGCCAGTTTTCAAGTATATAGTCTGTTATTGTTTTTTTTTTTTAATTTATTTATTTTATTTATTTATTTTTTTCTTGTTTCAGAAGCTTTGTTTGTTTTTATTCATTCATTTTTATGGCCAGCTCAGCCCGTCCTGAGGGCAGGGCTGGCGCAGCATGTGGTGCTGGGGATCGAACCACGGTCCCTGAAGCTGCCCAAGCTTTCCCAAGCAGGCGCTTTAGACCACTGAGCCATCCTGCTGGGCCCCTAGTCTGTTATTGTTGATTGTTACTAAAATCTACAATAGATCTTGTTGAACTTATTCCACCTGTTTTCTGAAATTTTGAGGAGTTATGGAAATGTGACATTGCATTGACATTAAACAGATTTATTGTTTGCATGGTTACACCCTTATTTGGATGTGGGTTTTTCTTAAATTTTCCATTTTCCCATATTTACACCTCTCTCTAATCTCTTTTGAAATGAGGAATTCCTCTGGATTTTTCTCCTCCTCTGCAGATGAGATCTCCATATCCTCTTGCTGTTGGGAGCCAATTACCCCCAATCCTGGGGCAGGCTGGGTGGAGGAGCATTGGTTCCATTGTGATCATGTGGTCATGCACTGCTTATGTTGCATGATATTGCTCATTTATCAAGTCAGAATTTATTAGAAATGTTGATTGTCTTGCAGAACATTTGTGGAACAAGTTACTTGCAATCTAAGGTTTTACTTTATATGCTGTATATTGTTTCACTTATACTACTAATTTCTGTTAGTTCATTGAAAAAAAAGTTTTGTACTAATATTTCAAGACTTTTTTGTCCACATCTTGTACTCTTTGAGTAAAACTTTGAAGATAACAATGCAACACTTATTAACTATTGTTACTCTTGTATTATTTTTGTAAAATAAAAATCTATTCCAACAATCAGAATTTTAATTAATATGTTTAGGTATTTATATTTAATGTGATTGTTTTCATTTTAGAGTCACCATATTTTTATGTTCCTGATTTTTATTCCTCTGCTTTCACTTTCCTGCCACCTTCTAGTTTATTTGAGTATTTTGTAGTGTTTTACTTTGCTTGTTACTTTCCTGAGTGTTTTTAGTAGCTCCCCATAAGAACTATAATGTGCATCCTTTCCTATTTACAGTAGACCTGATCTGTAAGTTACCACTAATGACATGTATGTAACCACCACATAAACCTTTATCCCTTCCTAGCTCTTTCATTGTATGCTTGCTTTTTACCCTTAAACATATTCTAAAATATTAAAGGATAGTATATCATATTTACTCATTTCATTTCTGCAGCTTTTCCTTTTTTTCACATCCAACATTTCATTCTGGTGGGGTCTTTCTCTCCAAAGCATTCCCTTTAGCAATTCACTGAGAATACGTCTTCTGACAGTAAGTATCTTAGATTTCTTCACTGGCCATGTATTCTAAATCCTAAAGAACATTAAAATTATGAAAAACACTTTTGTCAGAAGTATAAGTCTCATTTGCCCTTTATTTATCACTTAAAACTTATTGTTCTGTTTTCTTCTGGTCTTCATGGTTTCTCATGCAGAATTAATCATATAATTAATAGTCCTTCTAAATTTAAACAATAAAAGAATTGGAAAAAAAATAAAAAAATAAAAAAAAAAATAAAAAAAAATAATTAATAGTCCTTCTGTAAAGAACTCATTATAGTTTCTTTGCCTTTAAAATTCTCAGCAGTTTTAATTTAAAGCATGGATTTTTTTGGGTTTATACTGCTTGGGGTCTGCTAAAACTGCCATATTTATGTCTTTTACCAAATTCTGGAAAGTTTTAGCATTACCTCTATTTTACCATTACTATATATTTGTAATATAATGAGATTCATCTTGGGGTATTGGTTCTAATTTTAGGATGTATATGGATCTATATATGTGTGTGTATCTGTCTATACACTTATTCACATCTTGTTCATTTTTACTACCCTTCCTTCATCCCTGTTCCACTCCCCTTCCCAGGGGCCTTCCCAACTCTGAAAGTCTGTCTCCCTGTTTTCTATCACTGTTTTATTTTGTTCTTTAAATTAATTACTTTTTTTTTTTTTTTTTTTTTTTTTTTTTTTTTTTTTTTTTTTTTTTTTTTTTTTTTTTTT
>PVJA010008559.1:36523-49765 GCA_004027025.1 Myocastor coypus | reverse complement strand
CCTGGCTTAAATTAATTACATTTTAGATTTTTCATATAAGAGAATAAATGTGTGTAGTCTGTGTCTGATTTATTCTCAGCATTTTGTTAGCAAGATTATCCATTTTTATGAATATTTAAATAGATTATCCATTTTCCTATGAATATTTAAATATATCCTCCTTTATGGTTAATTTATACTCATGTGTGTGTGTGTGTGTGTGTGACATTTTCTCCATTCATCTGTTGGTGGACATAAAGGCTGCTTCCATAATTTAGATATTGTGAATTGTACTCCTGTAAACAGGAATATGCATTTATTACTATAATATGATGTCTTTAATTTTTTCAGGAAGATACCTAGGAGTCAAGTGAATTAGTTTTTTTGAGAAATTTCTATATTTTTTTGAGACTTTCAAGGTGGCTGTACCAGTTTGCATTTTCACAGTATAGAAAAGTTCCTTTTCCCTGAATCACTGCCAGCATTTGTTGTTTTCTAAGTTTTGATGATAGCCATTCCTACTGGACTAATGTGGAGTTAATGTTTCGATTTAGCATTTCTTTAATGGCTAAAGCTACTGAACATTGTTTCATGTATTATTGCTAGTTGTGCTTTTTCTTTTGAGCAGTCTCTGTTTAGTTGCCCAGTTTTTTTGTTGAGTTTTGGGGGAGTCTAATTTTTTCATTTTCTAGATCTTAGTCTTCTGTCAAAAGAGTAGCTGGAAGATATGTTTTCTTTCTGTAGATTGTCTTTTCACTGGATTATTTCCTTTGCTGTGCAGAACATTGCAATTTTTTTTTCTCATTGAGGCTGCCTTAAGGGGAGGTCTCATGCTCCATGATGGGGTGGGGATCGAACCGTGGTCCCCAGCACCTGAGAGACTTTATTGAACCCTGTGCTCTAACCAACTGAGCTATCTGCCAAGACCCCAGAATGTTGCAATTTGATATCCCATTTGTTGATTGTTCATTGTTGGTATTATGTAATTGGATTTCTTTTCAGAAAGTCTTTGCCTGTGCTTGTGTCTTCTAGAGTTTTGCCTATTTTATTGTTTGACAGAATATAGTGTTATTTTTATACCTACTACATAGCTCAAGATGCATGAGATTGTTTCTACATTCTCAGTTCTGTTTCCTTGGCCAACATGACTGTTTTGTGCCAACACCATGCTAGTTTTATTACTGTATTTTTGCAGTATTTCTTGAAATTTGGAATTATAATGTCTCCTGTTTTGCTTCTTTTGTTTGAGATTCATTTGACTATTCTGGATCTCTTCTGGCCATATAACTTTTAGGAGTTCTGTAAAGAATATTGTTGGTGTTCTGATTGAAATTGCATTATATATTGTATATATCACATCTGGTAATACGGTCATTTTGACATTTGTTCTGCCTATTGAGGGTACAGGGAATGGTTTTTTTTATTTTGTTTTTTTAAATCTTTTTCATACTACTATAGTTTTTGTTACACAGTGGTGTTCATTTCTTAGTTAATTCCTAGGTATTTAATTCTTAAGATACTATATAGGGTGATGCTGGGGATATAGCTCAGCAGCATAAGCACCAGCTGGGCAAATACAAGGTCCCAAGTTAAGTCCCCGGTACTGAAAAAAAGGAGGGGATTGTTTCTGTCTTTATTGCTGGGATCATTGTTGGTATTTTACAAGGATGATACTGATTTTTCTGAGTTGATTTTATATCCTGAAACTTGGCTAAAGTCTGGTGGAATTTTTTGGGGGGATGTCTTATATGTAAAAGATGATGTCATCTGCAAATAACGATTGCTTGACTTCCTTTCCCATTCATATCCTTTTTATTACTTTTTCTTGCTTGATTGCTGTAGCTAAAGTTTCACAGACTCTAATTGAAGAGGAGAGGTGAAAGTGGGCGCCTGGGTCTTGCACTCAATTTTAGAGAATCTTTGATTTTTCTCTATATAGTATGATGTTGCCAAGAAGTTTGTCATACATAGATTTTATCAGTTTGAGTTAATGTCTTTCTATATCTATTTTCACTGGGGTCTTTCAATTTAGCCTTACTTCTGGTTATTTTTCTACATTTTAATTTTGGAATTTTGATTATACAAACTGCTGAATATTCTATGTTTTACAATTCTATGACAGTCCTTTTAGAGGTTTATTTCTAGTCTCTTTTTTTCTCTATTCAGATTGGATAATCTTTACAGCTCTGCCTATGGTCTTTCCTTTTTTTTTTTTTTTTTTTAATGTATTTAGTACAGGATCTCACTGTACAGATTGGACTCGGAAGTGATCCTCCTTTTTTTCATCCTCCCAAGTGCTAAGATTTATAGGCATTTGCCACCATGCCCAGTCTCAGTTGCCTCTCAGCATACCCTGGGGGCAGGGCTGGCATGGCACGCTGGGGGATACCTGTGTCTGCCTAAACAGGTGCTTTAACCCACTGAGTTATCTGGCCAGCCCTGCTCTTTCCGTTTCTGTCCTGCAATAATAAAGGGCCAGAGTCTCAACATTAAGGTTAAAAGTCTTCAGTTACTTCCTTTTTTCATTACCCTTGCTTTGCCATCATTCTTGTCCTCTAATAATCCCTTGACTCTGCATAAGATGTGGTTGCTGCAGTCCTTGGAATACGAAGATATATCAAGATCTAATTGCTTCTCACACTTTCAACTCCCAATATAGACTCTTGTTTTGATTATCATCCCTTTATTTCTAAAAGTCTTTTAGTAAAATTCCTGAGTTTTCATTATATCTCTGGCATAAGTATGGGTTGCTTCTCAGTCTCCCCCCTCACAAGACTCTTTAATCAGTTATCTGCCACCCTTAATCAAATGTCTGCTATCCTGTGTACAAAATGTAGGTGTTTTCTTTTCTCTGTGACCATGAGGTTTACACCTTAAGTCTATTTATTTTTATTTTCGTAGCATTTAGGGTGCGAAAGAGTAACAAATCTGTGTATTTAAACTGCCATCTTTATTTGGGAGTTAGGAAAAAAAATGTGAGCCCAAATTTTAAAATATGCACAGGGGGGAAATTATAAATGATAGCTTTTAATTTGTTTTCTGATATATTTTAGGATGAGCTCCCCACTGGCATGCCGGACTTGGAGTCAGTGACCATAGGTGATGGTATGTGGGATGAGAACTGGCTGAAAATGGAAAAGGAAGGTGATGCTAATTCCCATCTGTTTGCCTCAAGTTTCGGTGGAAAGAAACTATATTTATCATGTGAAGAAATAGCACAAAAGGTTAGATACGTAGGTTAATACAAAACAAATTGCTGTTGAGAAAATGAAATTTGTCTGAGCTTCAAGAAAGCTATGTATTTGGCAGCGCCTGCTTGGGAAAGCTTGGGTGGCTTCAGGGACCGTGGTTCGATCCCTGGCACCACATGCTGCGCCAGCCCTGCCCACAGGGCAGGCTGAGCTGGCCGTAAAAAAAAAAATGAGTAAATAAACAAAGGTTCTGAAACAAGAAAAAGATAAGTAAATAAAAATTTTTTTAAAAAGAGAGAAAGCTACGTATTTGGGAATTCAGAGAGGTTCATTAAGACAAATTCAAAAGATTATACAATTTATACTTATGTGTATATGTAAATGACAGTGGTAGGTAAGAGGACACAGGATTCAGCAGAGAATAAACAACAAGCTTATTATTCATATCTGTTCTTTCAAGTATTATGATTTTTGTTGTATCATTACTTCCTAGAGATTTATGATACATAAATAAACTATTTTCTCTAATTTTATGTTTATTGCAATAGTCTTGTAATATGCTCTTGGGGTTTGCCATTTAGATTGTTGACTAATATTGTGCCCAGCTATAGCTATTAGCCATATAGTTGGAATTTTTTTCCATTGGTTATAAGAAGAAACATCTGTAGTTAAATTGCTCCAGTTCATATATGACTCTTTAGCTACTAGACATCTAGACATAAAAGATAGTATTTTGTTCTCCAAGAAGGATTCTACTTATGAAATGCCAGTATTCAGAGTTCGAGATATTTAATACAAGACATTAAAGCAAGGAGGAAAATGACACTAATATAGAAAGCTAAATACTTTTTCATGTTTAATACACTTCTTCTTTTCCACATTACTTCTTTGATACATTTTTACTTTTTCCTTTTGGATCATATGTCACTGTCAGTTTATTTTGCAGTTTTTTCTTTATAGGATTGTTGTTTTTCTCCACAAGATAAATGGGATGATTTATGCCAGCCTTCAGGCCTTGTGAATGGAATTAAAGGAGAAATTCAAAAGCCAGAAGGGCTGGATGCTGAAGAAAAAAATACTGGCAGAACGAAGATGGAAAAGGTGAATGTCTAATGAGTGTTGTTGTGATAACTTTGAATTAGTAATTTTCATTCTTAGGAAGTAAAATTGTGATTGATGATTCATCTTGCAGTGATTGGTAGAGTATAAGTGCATAAAATATATGTTGACTTTCAAATTAATTAGTACATATTTATTTGTACTGAGAATCAAACTCAGGACCTTGTGTTTGTTTGACAGGTACTATGCCACTGAGCCATATGCCTGAGCTAGCACAATTATTCATTAGTTAAAAATATGACTCTAAAAGGCCAGTTAAGCCTCTATACTATGGATAAAGTAGGTGACAAAGGAGGCTGCTTACCTCATGGCAGTTAGGCATATGGTCAGAAAGAACTAGAAAGGAAGGGGCCAGGACAAGACATAGTTCATAAGGTCATGCTCCCGTGATTCACTTGCACTAGGCCTACCCCCTAATAATGCCACCAAATTAAGCAGCCATCCTTGCATTAATCCACTGATGAAGTTAGAATCCTCATAATCCATCTAGTCACCTTCTAAAAACCCATCAGAGAGCATCTAAGCCCTCAGAGCATAATCTTCGAGAGACATTTTAGATCCAAATATAATACTTACATAGCTTGAAAAAGTAACAGCTTTAATCATACAGTAGTAATATATATACACATAAGTTTATGACAGCACAATTTATAATAGCTAAATCTTGGAAACAACCCATACACCCATCAGTGGATGAATAGATAAAGAAAGTGTGTTTTACATACAATGGAGTACTTTCTGTCAGAAAGAAGTATAAACTTGGGACATCTTTAAGTAAAAAGATGCATCTCGAGAACATAATTTTAAGTAAAATAAATTGGACACATGTTTAATTATCACTTTATTTCCCTGGTGTGAGAAACTCAAAAGTAAATAAGGACCAAAGTGAGAGATAAATATGGTGAATAAGGAAGAAAATGTTCAAATGGAAAGTGAAACATGAGGGATTTAACACACACACACACACACACACACACACACACACACACACACAGAGAACAAGAGGAAAAAATAACAGCTTTATTGAAATGTAAGTAGTATGCCATTATAGTGCACAACTTGATGTTGTATAGTCTTATCATCCATTCTGTAACATTTTTATCAGAAAAAAACTCCATACTCATTAGCAATCATACCCCTTCTGCATCTTCCCAAAACCTTAAGTAACTACTAATTTGTTGACTTCATAAAGATCTACCTGTTCTAGACATTTCCTATAAATGCTCTAATATACTACATGTGGTATTCTATGATTATTTTCTTTCATTTAGTATAATGTTTTCAAGGTTCATCCATAACGTAGATTTTTTTAACATGTTCACACGTCATAGTTTTTTAACATGTATGTCTTGCTGCCAGGTAGCTTGAACCACCAGTGACTGCACCTAGAGAACATAATTTTAGATGAAATAACCACTGGTGATTCCTGCTAGTGAGACCATATTAAACTGGGTATTGAACCTAGGGCTTTCACACTAAACTAGAACTCTATCCCTTTTATTATAAATTGATTTTATTTTTGAGATAGGAACTCACTAATTTGCCTAGATGTGCTTGAACTTGTCAGTAATTATATTTTTCTAATTACTTTAGGTTTTTGAACTTTAGAAATAAGCAAGTATAAGTCCTCAAACTTTTTCTCTCATGTAGTTTCATGATATGTTCCTATAACAAGTATTTAAGAGGATAAAATAATTCTTTACTATGTCATGAATTTCTGAAGATATTCTTAAGTAGGATTTTCTTCTTAAAGTTTTCTTTGCTCTTTTTTCTATTCCTAATCTAAGATAGTAGACTGCTTTCCTGTTTCAGTTTAGAGATATGACTAAGTTAACTTTTAAATCAAGTCATTAGCCTTCTTCATAGACTAAAGGTGTATTCTCTACACTGTAGAGTGTACTTTTAGAGATTAAAGTTCTCATCTCTGGTAAGGTGGAATTCCATGTTGTTGAGAAGCTTAACTATCCTAGAGTCAAATGTGTATAGTAGTATTTTAAGAAATATTAGGACATTCTACCCTCTTAGTTGGACTCACAATTTAACTTTAATTTTGGGATATTGTTTTGAAATATTTAATTTTAATTAATTCATATTTAATTTTCTGAATTTAATTTTTGTTTTATGATTTCTACTGTATCTTTGACTTAAATGTGCTTAATAAGGCATGGTATATTTTTCTCTTAGTATTAGAAACTTTAAAAACTATATTCCCATTTCTCATTGACTTAAAAAAAAGTAGGGGCTGACAAGATGGTTCAGCGGTCTAAAGTGCCTGCTTAGGCAACTACAGGGACCACGGTTCAATCCTCAGCCCTACATGCTGTGCCAGCCCCACCCCCAGGGTAGGCTGAGCCGGCCATAAAAATAAATAAATAAATAAAATAAAGTTCATGTTGGAGAAAAAACCAGAATTTAAAGGGACATGTTTTGTAGAATGCAGGCCACTTGAATTACAATACTGCCCACAAAGGAAAAAAAAGTGTTAGGAAGACCTTAACATTTTTTGTTTCAGGTCTTTGTAGGTTTACATAGAGCTTGTGTAGATAAATGATGTAGATAATGCAAACAATTTTATAGTATTAACTTTATTTCAAATTCTGAAGACTGATTATTCATGGATTTTCAATAATAAAATATATTTTAAAACAAGATATATAGAAAAACTATTATTGTTTGTTTATACTATATAGTGTAGTGCTAGACTATGAGCAGAAAAACAAATTCTTGTTTTTCTTATGAACAGTTCTATTTTTACCCACAAAATAATCCTTACTTGGTCTTAGGTAAATATAAGACATTAAAGATTGATATTGGAATTAAATATGGATTTGAAAAGGGACATTAGGAAGTAGTACTCTTGTCTGAAACCTACTTTTTAAAACATAACAGACACAGAATTAAGAGATTCTGTTCTTAACCTTGAGAAACAGGAATTAAACAGTATCTCATAGCTGGAGTTAATCTCCACAGAGGGAAGCTCCCTTTAAAAGTTTGAGAGTGAGGGATAATTGGGGTATAGCTCTGAGAGCATGTTTAGAATGTGTAAGACCCTAGTTTAAATTCCTAGCATTATAGAGGAAACAAATGTAATAATAGATAAACCAGCATTGTAACAATATGAGGAAATTATAATTAAGTTGGGGTTTTCTCTATTCTGCCACTGGTTCTACTATTTTTGTACACATACAGTGAACATGAATGTTCACAAATATGTACCCTCTCTTTGTGTCATCTTTTTATTTATAACAGTGAATAAAGACTTAAAACATGATTATGCTAAAACATTTCCTCTAGATAGTGAAATATAAGTTATAAAGAACTTTTTTTTTCTGGTATCAGGACCATCTGCTTGCCAGGTAGACGTTTGTACCACTGAGCTGTATCTCCAGCCCAGAACTCTAAATTAGACATAGTTTATAGACTCAATAATGTGAAGCATTTTTGAGAATATTTCTGGCATATTGCAACACAAATAAATTCCATATTATAATAATCATCTTATGTAGCAAAATTTTAAACTTGAAAACCCAAATCCAGAACTTATTAATTGGTGCTAGGCTTTTCCCTTGCCCCTTTTATTTAATAATACAAGGATACCTCTGTTTGAACAACCTAAAATCATAGAGACTATAGTACCAGACACAATTCTAAACTATGTAAATATTAACTCAATTCATCCCCACAAAAACTCTTGAACCAAGTACTATTATCATCTCTATTTTACAGATGACAGAACAGAAATTAGGTGATTAGTCTAAGGTCATACAGCTAACAAGTGCCAGAGCTGGGGTTCAGACTCAGGTAGTGTGTTCAAGAGTACCATGCTCTAGAATCTCTTCCTTCTGTGCTTAGAAAATGCTGGTAAGGCAACTGATTCTTGTTCATGTGTTCATTGTATCTGTCTGGTCTCCCTGTTCTCCTTTTCATGTTTTAGTCAAAAGAGAGTGGATGTAATCCAAATGGGGATTATAGAACAAGCTTCATTAATGGGAAACTTTGTTCTGAAAAAATAGTTTGGATCCTAGACTACTGTTTTCCTACCAAAGATAAATTCACTCATGTGCAGGGAAGAGCAGGAAAATCCTCAGCTGCTTCATTCTACCTACTGTTTAGGATACAAAAAGCATAGAACAACTCTTAGCTGTAATACAACTCAGTATATAACAAAAATTTTAAACAATTTATTTGCATTTAACCACGAGTTTACCCTTCCTGGTATTCCTGGTTTGCTTTAGTTACATATTCCATCAAGGATCATTTTCCATCAACCCGAAGAACTCTATTAATAAATTTCTTTTAGTGTATATTCTGCTAACAGTAAATTTTCTCAAATTTAGGGGAAGCAAGCCTTTCATTTTTCTTCTTGTTAGGTCTCTTTTGGGGGGAATTATTTTAAACTGGCATTTTTTCCTTTATCCTTTAGATGATAACATTTTATTGTGTTCAGTTCCTCTTGAAATTAAACTGTTAGCTGGGCGTGGTGGCACATGCCTGTAAAATCCCAGCACTTGGGAGACTGAGGCAGGAGGATCAGTGCAAGTTTGAGACCAGCCTGGGCTACAAAAAATGAGCTCAAGGCCAGCCTGAACTGTACAGCGAGACCCTGCCTCAAAAAGACCAAAAAAAAAAGGAAAAAACTGTCAGCCATCCTTTCTCCTTTGAAGGTAATGTCATTTTTTTCTCCTGATTTCAAGGTTTTCCTCTTCATCATTCACCTCTTTGATTTTTTTTTTTTTTTTTGTCTTTTTGAGACAGGATCTCACTATGCAGTTCAGGCTGGCCTGCAGCTCACTTTTGTAGCTTAGGCTGGTCTCAAACTCACACTGATCCTCCTGCCTCAGCCTCCCAAGTGCTGGGACTACAGGCGTGCACCACCACGCCCGGCTAGCTCTTCGATTTTAGTATGTATAAATAATTTCTTTTGGACATGTCCCACTTTGCTTCACTGCATTTAGCGAAATCTGAGTCTTCCTTTATATGTTATGAAAAAGTTGGGCATATTTGTCTCATGGAAATCCAGTTGCAAGATGCTAGAACTTTTGACTGTGTCTCCTATTCAACTGTTATCTTGTTTAATTTTGCTGTTTCGCCAGATTTTGTGCGTATTATTTTTGAGCTCTAGAATGTCCATTTCATACTTTAATTATTTTTAAATCCTTATTTTCATGTACTTGGTCTAGAATTTTTATAAGTGATGTTAATCATGCTTAGAATGTCTATTTTTTTCCCTTGTACCAAATTCTACTTTTAGCAAGGAGACAGAACATGCCTCTCGATTTTTAAAAATCAAATATTAGACATTGAAAGTGAAAAATCTTCCACCAACGAAGGCTAAATTGTCATCTGGCTAGCAGACCAGCAGATCACCTTAACATACACTTTGGAGCTTAGTTTCAGATTTTGTTAGAATGTTCTTTTTCACATTTGTTTTTCCTCATGTCTTTGTGATTTTTATTCTTTTTTTAAAAAAAAGAAAACAAAACATTTTATTTTATTTTCTTGTTTCAGAACTTTTGTTTGTTTGTTTATTTATTTGTATGGCCTGCTCAGCCTGCCCTGAGGGCAGGGCTGGCGCAGCATGTGGTACTGGGGATTGAACCCTGGTCCCTGCAGCCGCCCAAGCTTTCCCAAGCAGGTGCTTCAGACCACTGAGCCATCCTGCCGGGCCCCTGTGATTTGTATTCTTAAAGCCCTGTCCCTTTGCATACTAAGTGAAAGCCTACAGAACTTACCCCCTCTCACCTTGAGAGGTCTCCAGCTCTGTGCACTCTTTAGCATCACAGGACTACTGATGCCTTGCTAATGTTGTTAAGCCTCTCTGTTGCTATTTTCTTTCTTTTTTTCATTACTGTTTACTTGGTAAAAATCATTTTGACTATATTCATAATTATTCTGTTGCTATTTTCTATTGGTTTCTTGTAATCTCACACTATGCATGTACAGTTTAGGACCTGGCCAAGGTCTTGAGAGAGACTTTATAAGCTGATGGTTATGCTCCTCCACTGTCCCATTTTCTCTGGCTGTCCCTGTTCTTGTCCTTTAAGACCTAACTGTTTTGTCAGCCTCAAAATAGACTGATCTTTATCTCCTTATCCAGTAAGGCTGCCACTTTCTGCTTGCAACTTATATACTGGGCTCGATTTGGAAAATGAACACTGAGGTAAATATGGAACCTACCTCATGTTTTAAAATCTTGTCTGACTTGATTTTCCATTAGGGCCTTTAAATACTTTTGAATATATATTTATCCAGCACTTTAAGTTTTGAGCAGGGAAAAAGAATCCATCTACATTGTTGGTGAGGATGTAAAATAGTAAAGTAGTACAACAACTATGAGAATTAGAATGGAGACCTTCAAAATGCTACAATTAGAAATTCCACTTGACCTAGCTATTCCCCTTCTAGGAATCTTCACCAAAGAGCTAAATGACATCATGATAACAGTGGTACAGACATAACCATGTTTATGGCAACACAGTTGTAGCATTCTAATCTTGGTAATGGCCTATATTTTCAACAGATGAACACTAAAGAAAAGGTGATATTATACAGTATTGAGTACTACTCTGCCATAAAGAGGGATAAAGAATTATTTATAGGAAAGTAAATACATATTGAGATCATAAGGCTAGATAAAATAGACACATAGGCTTAAATATCTGGTTTATCTTATATGTGAAATTAAAATGTAAATAAAGAGCAAATAAAAGATAGATAATAGAAAATAAGCTCTTTTCCAAATGGGAAGGGAAACAAAAGATGGAGGGGGGGAAAGAGAAAAGAATTTAGTTATATCAACTCTCCACAAGTAATTATAATGTATGTCAAGTGTGCCAATAAAAAAGGCAGTTTAATAATCTAAATATCATTGCATTATCTTTTTTTAAACAAGCATTTACTTGAGAGTATAGCAATAATTGATTTGACATTAGAAGCAGTACGCATTTAGAAGACCAGAATGAAAGGTAGTCCAAGCATGGTTTCAATATTGCACATTGAGATCTGCTTCACAGATAGCAGCATATATAGTTAGGGTGAAATATAAAAAGTAAAGCCATATTAATATGCCGAGCAGTAAAAGGCCCAAGTCAACAACTTCTGATATTGCCAGTTCTGCTGATAACCCACTACTACTATAGACTATTGAACTATATATATAACTACTTTCTCTTGGTTGAATGAGAAGAAAGATTTGTACTAATAATGTTTAGAGAATTTATCTTGTATTCTGAACAACTACTATGAAGACAACATTATGCAATATATTAATTATTGTAACTGTCCTACTAACCTGTTTTGAAACTGTCTCATTGTTACTTCTTTCTCATTAAAATTAATAAAATTAAAAAATATAGTTATGCTAAAACAAATAAATATCATTGCAGCTTCATTGACAGAACTTACTGATACTTGGCCTCGTTTAAATGAGGATTAACTTTAAAACTTGAATATGTAAGTTGCATTAACTAAGCAAAAATGTGAATCTTTGTTTCCTAAAGTAGTATATTGATAGTCCACTGCAGCTTTTCGATTTTTAGTTTTCTCCCAAAAATTATAGCCATTTATATATTATATAATTGTATAAGTTACATTCATGCTCTTGTCTTTGAAAATGAGGTGCCATATTTTTGCCCAGAAGGAAAATTTATTCATATTAAGTATCTATTACCCTGATCCTAAAAAAAGTAGAAGCTAAATTTTCTGTGTACAATTATTTTGCTTTAATTGACTTAGGCAAATCCTGGACTGTAAACTTAGCCCAGTTTGTCACAGGTTGGTCCCAGTGGGGCACCCACTAGTGATATTAATGCCAGCTGACATCCTAGAAGATAAATGCTCTTAAATTCTATATGTTAAACATACTTTAGCAGTGACTATAAGGTAAGAAACCAGATATAGTTTGTGATAGTTAAAATTGAACACACCACACATACACTTAGTTCAGATTCAGTCTCTGGGAGGTATATTGCTTTTTCTCAAGCCCTTGTTTTAGTAACTTCATCTTGCTACTTCTGAGGCCTACCTCTGTGGTCTCTTGGCATTCATTTGTGCTGCAGAATTAGTGCTAATTCTACATTTCATGGCAGGCCTCCCTAACTGGGTTGTAATGTCCTCAGGGATAGGGATTATATCTTCCTGGGAGGTAGTGGGATGGGACATGGAGAACAAGGAGTTTGAGCTGGCTTGAGCTCACGTCTACACTGTGCACTTTACTAATTAAAAGTGGGTGAGTTAACCTCTGAAAAACCATTATGCTAAGTGAATGATATACCACTTACATATGTTGGTTTTAACATTTGAATTTTAAACAACACATGCAGATAACTTCATAGTGCCTGCAAGGAAGTGAATGTTACTTCTCTTTCTGCTACCCCTCCTTAGCTGTGTATTATAGCACTTGATATCATGTTTGCTTATATTATATCTTTAATAAAGGTTCTTTAAGTTGCTATTAAGTTAGAAAAAAATACTTTTCTTCAAAGAGTGTCTGTCTAGATTCTTGAAAGTGAGGAGCTTTTACTTATGAAAGCTATTTGTATTTTGCATATATGAAAACAAAAAGGGCTTAGTTCTTGTTATACTAACACTTTTTCATGCCTTTACCCTATGTCTGCCATTTTGCAGGAAATAGATTTGGGAGATTCTTTGGATTCTTCCATATTGCCCAAACTGGAAAAGTTTTGCATTTCTTTTATGCCGTCACAGCAGTCAGAAGGGAGCCATTTTGAACCTAACAGCATTTTGACTCAGCCAGAGGAAACCCGGCCATCCCCAGCAGCGTCCAGTTCAACTCCTACAGTGGTTGACTCCCCAGAACAAGAGTCTGCTTCTGGTAGGTTTACATATACTTGTACATGCTCTGAATTGACATATGATATTTTGCCATGTTGCTAAAAACCTTGATCTCATGAAGAATGTGTGTGTGTGTGTGTGTGTGTGTGTGTGTGTGTGT
>PVJA010008559.1:0-36423 GCA_004027025.1 Myocastor coypus | reverse complement strand
TTATTCTTGTTTCAGAACCTTTGTTTGTTTATTCACTCATTTTTATGGCTGGCTCAGCCCACCCCGAGGGCAGGGCTGGTGCAGCATGTGGTGCTGGGGATCAAACCTCGGTCCCTGAAGCCGCCCAAGCTTCCCCAAGCAGGCGCTTTAGACCACTGAGCCATCCCGCCTGGCCCCAGCAGGTTTTACCTTTTATCTGAAGTCCTTATCTTACTTTTGGGTTCAGTTGTTCCCTTTAGCTCTGCCACTCTTCTTTTTCTGGGTTTTCACATTTATGTAGAGTAAAAATTGATCAGTTTTTAGATGTGTGGCACTGTAAGTGTTGACAGATTATACAATTGTGATGTAAAGCATCATCATCTACTTAAAGAATGTACCTGTGGCCCTTTGTGATCAGTCCCTCTGCCAGCTGGCTGATCTCTAGCACAGCATTTTCCCTTCACTAGAATCACAGAATGCTGTATGTGATTTTATATCTGCTTTATTTGCACTTATATGCTACATTTCTTTTCTATTTAGTATTTACCTAAGCGTGTTCTTTTTTGTTTGTGTGTTTGTTTGTTTATTTATTTATTTATTTATTTATTTTTTGTCTTTTTGAGACAGGGTCTCTCTATGCAATTCAGGCTGGCCTTGAGCTCACTTTTGTAGCCCAGGCTGGTCTCGAACTCTCACTGATCCTCCTACCTCAGCCTCCCAAGTGCTAAGATTATAGGTGTGCGCCACCACGCCTGACCAAGCATGTTTGCATCTACCACTGTGGAAATAAGTGTGGAGATTGCTCAAAAAACTAAGATTGGAGGTAAATCCATCAAGACCTGGGCTTTTCCTTGTTGATGGATTTTTTATTATATTTTCAACCTCATTTCTCCTTTTGAGTTATTCAGAGTTATATGGCTCAGCTTTGGCATTTTATATGTATCTAGGAAAGATTTGGAAGTAGGTTTTGATGACCTTCTGAATTTCTCAAGGTCTGTGGTGATTTCACCCTTTTCATTCTTTATGAATTTGGGTTTTTTGTTTTCTTTTTTTGATTAGGTTGGCTAAGAGTTTATCATTTTATTCTTTCAAAGAACCAACTCTTTGATTCATTTATTCTTTGTATTGTTTTCTTCATCTCCGATGCATTAATTTCTTCTCTAATCTTTACAATTTCCTACCTTCTTTGAGCTTTAGGCTTCACTTGCTCTTCTTTTTCTAGGAACTTGAAGTGCAGCATAAGGTCATTTATTTGGGCTTGTTCTGTTTTCCTAATGTGCACATTTATTGTTGTAAACTTTCCTCTTAAGAGGAAAATGAGGGGCCTGGCGGGATGGCTCAGTGGTCTAAAGCGCCTGCTTGGGAAAGCTCGGGCGGCTTCAGGGACCGCGGGCACCACATGCTGCACCAGCCCTGCCCTCGGGGCGGGCTGAGCCAGCAATTAAAAAAAAAAAAAATGAGTGAATAAACAAAGGTTCTGAAACAAGAAAAAATAAATAAAATAAAAAATTCTTTTTTAAAAAGAAAAAAGCTTTCATTTCATCCCACAGGTTTCAGCAAGTTGTACTTGCATTTTCTTTTGATTGTAAATATTCTTTGATTTCTTGCTTAATTTCATCTGTGTTCCACTGGTTGTTTAGGAGGTTGTTACTTAATTTCCATGTGTTTATCATGTTTATATAGTTTCTTTTGTCAATAATTTCTAGTTTTACTGCACTGTGATCTGTTGGTATGCATGAGAAAATTTCATTTGCTTTGCATTTACTTAAGAGTACTATGTTCTACTATATTTTCTATTTTGGAGAATGTCTGTGTGCAGTTGAGAAGAATGTATATTCATTTTTTCTTTTTTATGGCCAGCTCAGCCTGCCCTGGGGGTGGGGCTGGCACAGCATGTGGTGCCAGGGATTGAACCATGGTCCCTACAGTTGCCTAAGCTTGCCTAAGCAAGCGCTTTAGACCACTGAGCCATCTCGCCAGCCCAGAATGTGTATTCTGTTGCTGAGTAAAGCACTGTGAAGGTCTACCAAGTCAATTTCTTTACAAGTGTGGTTTAGTTCTGTTATGTCTGTGTTGATTTTTTGCCTAGTTGATCTACCTCTTTGTGACAGTGGCCTATTAAAGTCTCCCCTTACTATTGTGTTATCGCTTACTGATTTTTCATGTCTCTTAAAATTAATCTTATGTAGAAGGGTGCTTCTACATTGGGTGTATATGTATTTATAATTGTTACCTCTTTCTTGTCCAGTCTTCCCTGAACAAGTATGTAGTGGCCTTCTTTATCTCTTTGAATGATTTTTGGTTTGAAATTGATATTATCAGCAACCAGGATAGCTACCCTTGCTTTTTTTTTTTTATTTCCTATGGCATGGAGAATTGTTTTCCATCGTTTGATCTTTAGTCTGTGAATTTCCTTTTTGAGTTGAATATGTTTGTAGAATGCAGAATATTGCTGGATTTTTTTTTCTTAATCTACTCTACTAGTTTGTTTCTTTTGATTGGTAAATTGAGGCTATTTACACTGCTGGTTGTAACTGATACATATTAGCTAGTCTTTTTCATGTTATTTTCCTGCTATAGGTTCCATACTTTTTCCATGTTTTTAATTTGCTCCATTTGGGATTCCTTTCTGTTCTTGAAACTGCAATCACTACTTCTGTCTCTTTGTAGAGTATCTGTCAGTGGTCTTTGTAGGGTTGGTCTAGTGGTCATGAATTTCCTCAGTTCTTTGTCATGGAAGGGTCTTACTTCTCCATTGAATTAGTTTTACAGGGTACACCAATCTGTGTTGGAAGTTACAGTCTTTCAGGACCTTAAATACTTCACTCTAGGGCCTGGTGGGATGGTTCAGTGGTCTAAAGCGCCTGCTTGGGAAACCTTGGGCGGCTTCAGGGATCGCGGTTCGATCCCCGGCACCACATGCTGCGCCAGCCCTGCCCTTGGGGCAGGCTGAGCCAGCCATAAAAATGAGTGAATAAACAAATAAAGGTTCTGAAACAAGAAAAAAATAAATAAATAAAATAAAAAATTATTTAAAAAAAATACTTCACTCTAAGCTCTTCTTGCTTTGATGATTTATGTTGAAAACTCTGCTGTGATTTCATTGTAGGTGATGTTGTTCTTGTCTTTAACAGCTTTTAATAGTTTTTCATTTTTCTAAATTTCTAGATTTAGGGGCCCGGCAGGATGGCTCAGTGGTCTAAAGTGCCTGCAGGCAGCTGCAGGGACTGCGGTTCGATCCCTGGCACCACATGCTGCCCCAGCCCTGCCCTCAGGGCAGGCTGAGCCAGCCATAAAAATAAATAAGCAAACAAAAGTTCTGAAACAAGAAAAAAAAATTTCTAGATTTAGAATAATCATGATAAAAATCATGATTATTATGTATCCAGATGTAGATTTATTTTGATAATGGCTAATTGGAGTGTCTTACTAATATGTATGTAGAGCTTATGTTTGGAGAATTTTCTGCTAGTACTTCAGCAAATAGTCTTTTTATGTCATCTGTGTTATGTCCTGCTGCTTCATTGACACCTGTTATTATATTATTTTCTTTTGTGTCTTTTTGTATTGCTGAATTGTTATCTCCTAATTTCTTGTTTTAAGAAACCATTCCCTTCATGTTCATTAGCTGCACCACTGTCATCAGTATCTGAAAGTCTATCTTCCATTTCGTTCAAGTTGTTTTGCCAGCTTTTGATAGAGTTCTTAGTTTCCTGGTTAGCAGTTTGTTTCTGTCAGGCCACAGGTCTCTCTCAAATGCTGAGTCTAGGCTCTGTCTCAAATGGGTATCCAATGGGCCCCAGGTGGTCCCACTCACATGCTGGGCCTTGGCTCTGGCTCATATGGGGATCCAACAGGCCCCAGGTGGTCTCACTCACACACCACGCCTGGGTGCTGGGTAAAATGAGTCTCCAATAGGCCCCGGATGATCTGGGTATCTATTTGAATCTGTTTCATGCATTCTAATTCTTTCCTGTATTGTTGATTCAGTATTTCCATCATTTTTGTATTCTTCTTTGGTTTTTTTTTTTTTTTTTTTTGTCTTTTTGAGACAGGGTCTCACTATGCAGCTCAGGCTGGCCTTGAGCTCATTTTTGTACCCCAGGCTGGTCTCAAACTCAACTGATCCTCCTGCTTCAGCCTCCCAAGTGCTGGAATTACAGGCATGTGGTACCACACCTGGCTGAGCTCTTTTCTGGGATTTGATCTTATCCCACCTTCCCTTTGTTCATAAATGCATTTTTCCCTTCTCTTGGTTCTTGACAAGAATTTATTTTATCTCATCATGTATCCTCATCACCACTTCTTGTTCATTTGTTGGCTTGTTTCTGAGTCTTATTCCTAACTGCTCACTGGGAATACTCACTACCCAACAGAAAATTATTGTAATATGTGTTGGTAAAGAGCTAACATAGGAACAAGAAAGCTGTGATTCTGAGAACCCCTTGAAAAGACTCTTGTATTTCATTTTTAGTGGAAAGTTCTCCAGGGAACCAAAAGAATGAAGATTTTTCCAGTAATAATACAACATTCAAGACCAAGAGTCATGGATCTATGGACCAACGGTCTTTTATTTTGTCTCCAGAGCACAAGATTTCTCAGAAGCTCTACATTCCTCGAAGCACAGCCACTGCTGCCTTAGGGGCCGCTGCAAGGTTAGCTACCTCCAGGAGCTTCCTGCATTGGTACCCCAATGTGAAAGGGATGGAGGCATGAGGGAAGGCGGAGGAGTTTGAATGAGAGTAGTATTTTGGTAGTTGATACTTTTATCTGTGACTTTATTATGCTGTCCATTTATTATATAAGTATTGATGTTTAAGGTTAATTTTTATTTTTACTAATGACATTTTTTATTCTGTATGATTGCCTCGCTTTTTTTAAATGTAGTTGAATTTCTGTTTCTATGTTTTTTGTGCATATGATACTCAGTGAGTTGAAATACTGTATTTAATTTAGCAAATCAAAATATTCTTACATACTTGTCTCTAGAAAAAAAGGCTATTTGAATTTTGAGGACACTGCTTTCTAATTTAACATCTTTAATATCATAGAAGAAATACAAACCCTGAAGCTTTGGTCATACAAATACTTTTACATGAAAAAAAAAAAAAAAAGCTTAAGGGATGGTAGTGCACACCTATAATCCTAGCACTTAAGAGGCAGGAGAATCACTGTGAGTTTGAGGACAGCCTAGGCTACATAGTGAGTTCAAGGCCAGCTTAGAATAGTAAAACTGTCTTCAAAAATCTCTGTTCATTATGAGCAAATTTCTGAAACCTACCTCAAACCATCTCTATAGTTATCATAGTTCTCAAGAGCCTTAAAGTATCATGTTCAACTGTGGTATTATTCAAGCCCTTTGTAACATACTGTTTAAGTTATACTATGTGAAGTATTATATGGCATTCTATTGAACTCATACTATAAACAAGGAGAAAAATCTAAGAAGTGAGCTTGAGCCCATGATTTTGAGGCTAATTAGAACAATAGAGCAAAGCCCTATCTCACAAATATGGAAATCTTAATTAACCTTTGGTTACAATGTATCTGTAAGAATGATGATATACTAATGGAAAAAAAAGACAATATAGAAACAGTGTTCATAACTTCACCAAATGTATCAGATTTTTGGCATTACTGGCAATTGAACTCAGAGCCTTGAACATATTAGGCAAGTGCTCTTCCACCAAGCTACAGCCCCAGCCCAATATTATATAGGTTTACTGGAGAGTTTTATAAAGGATCAGTGAAGAGTGTTTATATCAGACATTCAACTGATAGGAACTAACAAAACTCTTGATTGTCATATAAGTTTAAATAGTTACCCATAATTTGTTTTTAAAGAGGAAAATTTTTCTGAAGAGGAAATTTTATTTTTTAAAGAATGCTTTAGAAGGGCTAGTGAGATGGCTCAGTGGTCTAACGTGCCTGCTTAGGCAACCACAGGGGCCGCAGTTCGATCCCCAGCACCACATGCTGTGCCAGTCCCACCCTGATGGCAGGCTGAGCCAGCCATAATAAAAAAAAAATAAAAACAAACAAATAAGTGTACTTAGGGAAAACTAATGAAAAAAAAAAAAAAAGAATGCTTAGGGCTGGGAGATAGCTCAATAGAATAAGCCCTTGTCTGGCAAGTACAGGGTCCTGAGTTCAATCCCTGGTCCCACAAAAAAAAAAAAAAGGAATGCTTTAGAATACCATCTTTAATAGAAAAAAACAAGTCTGACTAATGTACTTTTCTTCTCCAGATTAGTTTCTGGATTTGAAGTAAGAACCTAGTAGAAGCAATGGGTCAAAGGCTGATAGAACACATTTGGTAGATTAAAATGTAGCCCACTCTACAATAGCATCCAAGTGCCAGGAGGATCCCTGCCAAAGCTGGGTAGTCTTTTTTGTAATTTTAATAAATTGATTTCATAACCTAACAGGGACTAATTTTATACCTTGCAAGTTAGAAATTACGGAATAACTGTTAAGGCTTTGTTAGAGTCCTGGCTTTTTGCAAATAAAGATGCAGTCATTTAGACAAAGCTGTCCCAAACCGATGAGTTTTACTACCCTTTGAAAGAAACCTATTAATAATTAATGGATAATATTTCATGAGTTAGAGCAGTGAGTGAACATTTGAAAGGCTTGTACATTGTAATTACTTGTTTGGCTCGGCCAGATAATCATTCAGTCTGTTTACTTAGTTTGTCCCTAAAATGTGGGCTTTTTTGGTGAATACCCTAAGCATCTCATTTAATAGGACATGAATAAATAGGTTTCTTATATGGACAAGAAGAGCAAAAAGAAAGAAATATACAAAAGATAGGTAGATGAGCTGCAGATGGGGGTACACATCCTACCCACTCAGAAGACTGAAGCAGAGGGATTGCAAGTTCAAGTCCCACCTGAGCAACACAATAAGATTCTGTCAAAAAAGTGGCTAGAAATACAGCTCAGTGATAGAACACCTCTAGATCTGATCCTTAGTACTATGCACAAGACATGTAGTGCTCTGTGCATCCAATTAAATAACATTTTATCATCAAAAGATAGGTCGATGTGCACACTTCAAATGTTTGTGGTATTAAGGAACTACCTGCAGTAATGCAAACCTCACACATGTGAGATGCCAGTTGCCTGAGGTTTCTGGCCTGCATCCAGTCAGTATCTAACCTACCAACTTAGCATTATCTGATTTTGGTCTAGAAAGGACTTCAGAGGAGGAACTATAAAGCCTAGAAAGACTTACTTGCCTGTGCTCACACAGCTTGAGTTCCCATACCTGCTGACCCTTATAAGGCCCAGGGTCCTTTACACAAAAAGTAATGTCATTTTATCTTGTATAATTGATTTGTACCAGAACACACAAATTTTATAGATCAGTCTAAAGAATAGATGAAAAACACTCTTGGTGTTAGTGGAGGGGAAAGGACTGATATCTCATATTCTCAAACAATTCTAACAGTGGGGAATTCTATAGCCAAGTATGAAAAAGTGGCGTAAGAAATGAGACACCAGCGTCTTCCAGATAAATCCTTCTAAAGCTTCCTATCAAATTTATAGTACATTACAAAGCTTTTCTAACATTTTAACAATATTTGCATATGATGACATGGCTGCCATTCACAATATTCATAATTGTGTAAGAGCCATCATTAGACTTTGAAAATACTTTATTTCCAAGATTCCATG
The DNA here is from genome assembly GCA_004027025.1 of Myocastor coypus. Lineage (NCBI taxonomy): Eukaryota > Metazoa > Chordata > Mammalia > Rodentia > Myocastoridae > Myocastor > Myocastor coypus. The sequence continues at coordinate 28,764 of PVJA010008559.1, read as the reverse complement.
TCCTCTGTTCCACAAATCTTGACTTTTCTAAGAAGTCTTCCAAGTACACAGCTGCATCAATGAGGTCTCTGTGTACTGTGTATTTAGTCCCAACCCCAGCAGGAGGTGTTCCTTGCCTCAGTCATTTAGCAAGTCACCAGCCAGCTTGGCAAGTATTTTGGATCCTTGGCCTACTGGAACCCTAAGCCTTAAATGCCATGTTGTAAACGATGTGCACAGAAAATGTTAATTGTCCAGACAAGGATTTTTATATTAATATAATTGATTTATGTACCATTTTCATGTGAAATTGAGTAGCCATAATTAAAAACTGAGTAGAGAATGTATTCCCAGCTAAACTTTTTGGGGTTATAAACAAAGTGTTCAGTAAATGTCTAAAAATCTATTAGTCATAAGTTGTTTTACATTTCTGTTAAATATTTTTAATTTTGTGCAAAAATGGGCTTAGGGATGTTAATTTGATTATCCTTGCTGCAAGTTAGATAAATTATCTAATGAGGAAACCATGTTTATGACTCTGTTCTCAACTTTTACTTACAGACCTAATGACATATTGTCAGGATCAAGATTAGCTTAAGCTTTAGAGGTTGTAACAGCATTTTTTTGATTTAAACATTTATGAAAGAGTGTTTTGTCAAAAAGTGTCTAGGTGTGTTTATTTGTAATTATTTTTTATTGTGTTGATTTGAAACGAATTAAAATTTCAATTGACTACGAGACCAAAAGATCTTCGTTGAGTAAATACAATATTTGCATAATTAAGAAGCAGGCTTGATCCTCTTCTTAACTTTGTATTCATTTTTGGCATGAATATTTCATTTTCCCTGAAGATCTTTACAGATTTTTGCTAGATTGTAGGTAAATACTATTATTCCATGAAACTGAAACCTCACAATCAAGCTCCTGGCAGCTGCATTTCAAGGACTTGTTTTCTTCTTTGTGTATAGGAACATGCTACACTAGTCTAAGAGATCATCCAGACCCAAAAACTTCTGCTTGGCACTGTACACCAGACAGCAAACCCAGTCCCATCTTGCTGCTGTCATTCAACACTTTGATTTGCCTCCTTTTCTTCTTTATTCCACATTTAGAGCCTTCGCTATAGTCCAGAGAAGATTGTTCCCAGGTGGATTTCAACTTCTACAGTTTCACCTGAGTGTGTCACACTCCACTTAGCCATGTGTTGAAACCAGGGACTGAGTTTGTCCCATGCATTGCTTACAAGAACAGATGACAAGGCATTTGTAACTGCCATGTAACTGATGAAAAGTGTGTTCCGGTGTTACGTGTATGATACACCGTCCAGTTAAATAAGACTCTTATCGTTTTAGATATTGATAGGCAAGAATATTCCCCAGGATGTTTCTTTGTCCCTTCTTATGCTACTGTCCTCCTCATGGATAACTTCTTTGCTTAACATGCTAAAACCTAAGCAAGTAAACTATCTGATAGGCAGAGTATCTTTTCCTTTCTGAGGCTTAAAAGTAGTTTTGCTATATTGTTCTGGAGTAGGACAGTTGAGAAGAATGGGGCATTTGGGGATAATTAAATAGTAACATCCATTTTATGTCCATATTTTAGGCAATAAAACATGTGTCAGGTTGTTTTGTAACAGTTTTTTCAGCAATTGTGACAGTTTTATCTTTTTGAACTGTGTATATTCCGAAGAATATGGTGGTTTTCAGTTTTTCCCCAGAATTACCTGACAGTTAATTTTATCCAAAGTAATGAGGCTCAGCAAAGCTGCCTCAGAAACTTGAGAGAAAAAATGATTGCTTTACAAATAAAAGCCACATCAGTTGTAGCAAGCATCATGTAGTCACCAGTACATCTGCATCCTTTTATTCTACCTTTGCTTTGGGTCTTTTCAGATTTACAGAGTAATTCATATTGTAGAAACCAATTAGCAACATCAGATCTAGCTTTGGATAGCCAAGGCCAAAGAGGAAGTGCTGCAGTATTTTTGTCAGCTATCTTAGCCAAGTTGAAACATCCCTCGCTGATACAGCCTTGTCTTTGTACCATGTCACAAGCATAGAGTGGAAGCATAGCTCTCTCAAGACCATTTTGCTTGAGCAGTCTGGTACAACTCATGTTCGACATGCATATAATATGAGTTTCCAGATTTCTTCATGGTGTGGCTAAATGATCCCTAACCTATTAGGTGGTCATTAACTATTTTAAATAAATGTTAGACACTGAGGGCTGTCTCCCCAGAAGATACATATTTATACAAAATTTTGCTGTAGTTTCTAAGAGTTCATGACTTCTAGAAACCTACTCTCATCTCTTGTGTTTCCCCTCTTTCCCTGTTGTCCCAGATATAAGCCCAGGAGCAGGCTCCTGAATGATCTCTTCCCTTCAGGCCCACATGTGAACCACTCTGAAGGCCCATCAGATGTAACCTTCTATATCATCAGTCCAGGCCAGGCCACCTCATAGTTTTCCTGGCATGTGTTAATTCTGCTGTTAAGTTTTACTGAGAGAGAGCATGGGCAGAGAAGAGACTATAAATAAAGTTAATTGAAGTCTTGACCTTTCTCCCTACAACACTGTTCTGAATGTCCAAAACCAGAAACCTTACTGAAAATATTAGCAAACATCTCATTAAAATATTGCTTTTAGAATGGTATAAGCAGCATGTCCTCCAGAAAAGAAAACTGAGCAGAAAAGTAGAAAATACTCTAGGTAGGTGGTGGTTCTTTTAGTTTATTATTTTTATGGGCTCACTTCCAATATCCCAGTTCATTTTCTTAGAAAAAAAAAAAAAAATCTACCACTACAGGCCCTAGTTTCACAGGTAAACAACTCAAAAGAAATTCATTTTAAAAGTTTCCTGTAGGGCTGGGGATACAGCTCAGTGGCATAAATCCCTGCCTGGAAAGCACAAGGTCCTGAGTTCAATCCCTGGTATCACAAAAACAAACAAAAAAAGTGCTCTGTAGGGTTAATATATTACATTGGACTTTAACTGTGTAGACCTTTTGTTGGCCCTGAGGTTTGTGACTCAGTGAAAGAAACCAATACTACTTTGGTGATTTTCCTTCCCTAATACTTTTTAAAAGTGTATATTGACTTTGAAGATTAAGATTGTGAAGTTTTCTCTTTCAATTTCAATATGATGTGAAAAATGTGATGTATTTAAGAACAAGTTAATATAACTAAGAAATGGTTGGGGAAGGGTACCACCAACTTTTATCTATTAGTGACAAAAGTATCTTGAATTCCATGTTGAAAAGTAAAATACGTTAGAAGTACATCACTGAGACCTGGGCTGGTATCAGACACAAGTTTCAACCTACTTTAGCCTTGGAGTGGGTCTTGGAGTCCCACCCTCACCTCAGGACTCTGCAGACCTCTGTGGCAATAAAACTAGGTGCCACCAGCTTACTACAAGCCTTGATGCCAAGGAATTGTATCTACTATCCATTCCCCAACCTTAGCAACAAAGATATTGCCAGGCCAGTGCTCACAGGATTCTAGAACTGCACTGGCGTCATGCAGGGACCTATACCTCAGTGGGATGGACTAAGGTTTTTATCTGCCCTACTTCCAGCTGCAGTGCGTAGTACACAACCTTAGGATTTCTGGAAAGGTAGGTATAAGGCTAAATTATGAAGACCAAAATAAATTCCTAATTCTCCCAATAACATATACCAAAAAGTATCAAGAGTTTTCAGGAAACGATGACCTCACCTAATACTAAGAGCAAGGCTCCAACCTGACCAGGCAATAATCTTCATGGGAAAACTCAGAGAATTTAAAACAGCCATTGGAAATGTGCTCTTGAAGGAAATTTTTTTTCAACCCTCTTAACAGTGGTGGCCAAAACAGTGGCACATATGTTATTTTGTTTTTCTTTTAACACAAAAGGTGCTAATCTAGAGGGTTTTTTTTTTTTTTTTTTTTCTCCCTAAATCAGTACTTCCATATTTTAGTGTTGACAGTTTGTGAAAATAAGTGTGTTGGGTATTGCAGCTTGGTGCTCATTCTCTGAAAGTTTTATTATGTGCTAGAGCTGCCACTGCCAAGTCTGAACCTGAGAAGTGCGTGCCCTGATGCCCACCCTGCGTGCATTCCCAGTTGCTTTTGGTTCTAAGTCCAAGATGGCCAGGCTCAAAGGTCAGGTGATTGTGAATCTCCTTAAGAAGGGGCAGGTGCCCCAAAATAAGATCATGGTTAACGGGCTTGGTGCTGTTAGCATGGCCTGTGCCATCAGTATCTTAATGAAGGCATGGCAAATGAACTTGTTCTTGTTGATGTCAAGGAAGACAAGGTGAAGGGAGAGATGATGGGTCTCCAACACGGCAGCCTTTTCCTTAGGACACTAAAAATTTTCCGGCCAAGACTATAACCGCAAACTCCAAGCTGGTTATCACACTGGAGCACAACAGCAAGAGGGAGAGCGGTCTGAATTTGGTACAGTGTAATATGAACATCTGCAAGTTCATCATTCCTAATGTAAAGTACAGTCCCAACTGCAAATTGCTTGTTGTGACCAACTCTGGATATTTTAACCTATTTGGCTTGAAAGATAAGCAGCTTTCCCAAGAACTGTGTTATCAGCAGTGGTTGCAACCTGGATTCAGCCCAGGTTCTGCTACCTGATGGCAGAAAGGCTGGGTGTGCACCCTCTGAGCTGCCACAGATGGATCCTCAGGGAACATGGAGATTCCAACGTCCCTGTGAGTGGTGTGAGTGTGGCTGATGTTGCCCTGAAGAATCTGTATCCTGAGTTAGGAACCAATGGGGATAAGGAGTATTGAAAAGAGGCTCACAAACAGGTGGCTGGCAGTGCTCATGAAGTGATAAAACTAAAATGCTACAGATCCTGGGCCACTGGATTGTTGGTAGCAGATTTTGGCAGAAAGTATAATGAATCTTAGGAGAGTACTTCCAATTTCTACCATGATTAAGGGGCTTTGTGGAATCAAGGATGATGTCTTCCTTAGTGTCCCTTATATCCTGGGTGGCATAGAATGGGATCTCTGATGTTGTGAAGGTGACTCTTGACTCCTGAGGAAGAGGCATGTTTGAAGAAGAGTGCAGATACCCGGCGGTCGATCCAAAAGGAACTGCAGGTTTAAAGTCTAGCATCACCACGTTACTGTCTAGGCTACAGGAGGGCTTTGGAGTCGTGCCAATTATCCCTTTTCTCTAACATGTACTATTAAGATGGCCTGGGGAAAACATCCGTTTCTGAAAGTTAGAAGTAGAAATGGTTCACAAAACCCCACAGCTCTGTCCTGCTGCTGGATGGTGCTGCACTTGTAGTCCCGGTTAGTACGAAGCAGCCCAGCGTCTCTGAGACACCTTGCTGCACAGGCTCTAGTTACTCTCCAAACAGATGCGTGCTGCTCTGTTGCACAGCTTCACCCACCAAGCCTTGTCTGTCCTTTTGCCCTGTTGGTCACAGCCTGGGATCCAGTGTACAAATCCAATACTATGTGTCTTGTGCATAAGCTTTAAAGGATTTCATTTTGTGTGTGTGTGTGTGTGTGTGTGTGTGTGTGTGTGTGTAGTGTACATTGCCATATAATGTAAAAAGATCTGCCTGTAAACAGTGCAACCCAGTGTTACACCAACTATAATACAAGATAAACCTTGAACAGTGACTACTGTTCAAAGGTTTGTTAAAAAAATAAAAATAATGGAAGTTTTACCATAGATTGCTAGCAAACTTTTTAAAAATATTATTTATTTGGTACATGGTCTTGCCACACAGCTTGGATTCATGGTAATCCTCCTGTCTTCAGCCTCCTCAAGTGCTGGGACTACAGGCATGTACCACCATGCCCAGTTCACCAAAATGGGGAACCAATTCCTCTTCATATATGGTCTTTTTGTAGTTTAATTTCCTTAGCTTTGGAACCATTGCAGTTGGACTCAGAAGAGTCTAAGAACTATTTAAATAGGTCAGCCTCAGATGCTGACATTGCTAAACCTCAAGAGCAGCTTCCGCACAAATATAAATCTGCACACGAGACCTTTTTAAGACTTCTGCCTCCCTCGCTCTCAAATGTAGATGCTAGCATAACAAAAAAGACAAAAACAGCAAGGGACCTCTGTGATACATAATTATGATAAGTTTGCACCCCCTCAAGACCCCCTGCATGAAGACACTGAAATACCAAGAGTTTCAGTTCTTTAAATTTCTGGATGCTTTATAGTGGGGATAAATCTAACAAACTGAGTCCTAAAAGGACTTTTATGACATTCCAAACTACCTCGTCAGAATCTGAGGATTTGGAGGATGTAGAACAAAAGGAAACTAAGAATGAGGCATATGAGCTGTGAGCTCAGGTAAAGCAATTATCACAATTGATTTCTAAATTGATTGGAAAAAAAATGGAGGTCTCTACCCCTGTAGTTCCCCCATCTCAGTTCACAAAAATTAACCCCCTACTGCCATCTTTTAACTCTTCTGCTCCTCCACATGAGGAAAGAAAGGAAGCCCCCCCCAAAAAAAAAGTTTATAAAAATGTGATATCTCAGGCTCTTATGCAAGGGAGATCCTGAAGCTTATTCAGCCCCTTTGGGTATTTTTCCTGCGGTGGCTCAATAACACCCACCAAATGTTCAATTTCCCCAGGGTTATGTACAGTGAGAACACCAACTTATGTCATTGAAGGTTATTAAAGACTTAAAGCAGCTGTTGTGGCCTATGGTATACATTCAACCTATGTGGTTAGATTAATACAAGGATTAGCAAATAAACATAGATTAATTCCTCATGATTGGGAAGTTCTGTGCCATACAGTTTTAGAGCCAAGCCAACATTTGTAGTTTAGAACTTGGTAAACGATGAAACAGATATTCCACAGAAGACTAACAAGGACAAAATCCCCCAGTTAGTGTTTCATCAAATCAACTCACTGGGTCAGGGGCCTGGCATGAGATCTAAGCCCAATTGCAATGTGATGATGTGGCTATTGTGCAAACTTGAATTTGTTGCTTAAGGGCATGGGAAAAGGTGGAAAGACCTGGGGATATTCAAAAGTCATTTGCTAAGGTTTTCCAGACTAATAAGGAGCCATATACAGATTTTGTCTCCTGATTAAGGGAAGATATACACGAAACAGTCAGAGCACCAGATTTGAGAGATTTGTTGTTATAAACTTTGTCTTTTTTTTTTTTTTTTTTTTTTTTTTTTTTTTTTTTTTTTTTTTTTTTTTTTTTTTTTGTCTTTTTGAGACAGGGTCTCGCTATGCAGTTGAGGCTGGCCTTGAGCTAACTTTTGTAGCCCAGGCTGGCCTCAAGCTCACACCAATCCTCCTGCCTCAGCCTCCCGAGTGCTGGGATTACAGGCGTGCGCCACCACGCCCGGCTTATAAACTTTGTCTTTTGATAGTGCAAATACTGAATGTCTGAAGGCTCTGGCTTCCTTAAAGGCACAGGGTACATCATTGGAAGAGTATATTAAGGCCTGTGCTGATATTGGCTCAGAGCCATACAAAGCTAATTTATTGGCAGCTGCCCAACAGTCTTTTTTTTTTTTTTTAAGCAAAATCATACCAGATGTTTTAAGTGTGGAAAGATGAGTCATATGTGAAAAGATTGCAGAAAATGACGAGATAAAAAGAAAAAAGGTGATAAGAGTAACAAGACTGCTCCAGGACTTTGTCTGAGATGTGGAAAAGGGCTAATGAATGTTGCTCCAAACTTGATAAGCATGGCCAACCCTTATAAGCTCAAAGAAACTGGAGAAGGGGCCTATCATCCAGGGGCCCAAAGATAAACAATATAGAATACCAGCAGTTTCCATTGGCAAGCCCAAATTTCAAACGCAGGATTGCAGATCTTGTCCATGCAACCAGCTTTAGATCTGACAGCTGTAAAAAATTAGCTTTTGCTCCCGCTTAAGTTTGCAAAATTAAAACTGGAGTTTTCAGCCCTATTCCAAAAGATATCATAGATCTGATTTTACAAAGGAGTACTATTATTGCCCAAGGTATATTTGTACATTTGGTAATTATTGATAGTGATTATAAAGGAGAAATATTACTTATGATATCTACTATTAAACATTTTCAAATTAAAACCTAACTGCCTATTAAAAATAGAAGTCAGCTTCTCTTTATACATAATAAATTTATACTGTGTTGGCTGTCCCTGTTGTCAACAGAGCAGGAGACACAGCAGCTACACACAGAGGCCTTGGGTAAAGGGCCATAATTCCCTTAAAGCTTTAGGAGGTAATGTGGGCTCAAGAAAACCCTTTGTAGATGCTAAGACCATTAAGCTGCTGTTAGCTGCTAGGCCAGCACATCTATGGCATAAAATCAACCAAAGACAGCCCCAATGCTAATTGGTTTGTAGGTTTTGTTTAGGGTAATCAATTCTGTTTATACAAAGAAATCAAAGTTATAATTCTGTCCAACCAAACCATTGTTTAAAGCACACCAAATTCTTCTATTGCTCAGCTGGTCATTAATTTTTGCTAAAAATTTTTAAATTGTTGAAAGAAATAGTGGGCTAAAAAATAAAAAAATTATTTAAAGGAAAAATATTTTAATGGATTTTCAAATGCAAATGTGTGTGGCCTCCAGGTAGAGCAGCTACAAAGGTGAGGCCATTGCCCCAGGATATTTTAAAAGATTACTTAAAATTCTTTTAATTCCTAGTTAAGTGTGGTCGCTTAAAGTTGTCCCAAATTAAAAGTGGCATTTAAAATAGGGCTTTGATATTTTACAAACAAATGTGAAATAATGTTTAAAGGTTTAAACAGTTGCTTAATCTGACATCCCATTTAACTAATAAAAGACCCATTTAACTAATAAAAGTCTTCCAAAGGGATTCAAGCTATGTTAAGTTTTTCATTTTGGGGTCAACTTATGCAACCAAGATATTTTGTGCCCCAAACTGTTCAAATCAACCATTGATGGTTTTCAGACTTTATTTGGTAATCTTAATTGGCTCCATCTTGATTTTGGACTAATTTCTCTGGTGCTATTAACTGTTATTATCCTTCAGCTAAATTTAAAATGAAAAATATGTATGACTTCCTCTTCTAAAATCTCACCATACCATCAACGTTCTGTTAAAGCAAAAGTAGAGTCAAACCTGTCAACTTCGCTTATCAATATATAGCATTAAACTTTTAAACTTTCACTGCAACATAAAGACAAACCAGCTAAGAAAAAAAAAAAAAAAAAAGAGGGCTAAAAAAGTCCTTAAGAGAGATTTCCACACCAGACTATGAAAGGAACTCAGTCCACTACTAATTTGGGGCAAAGGGTATGCTTGTGTTTTTCCAGAAAATGCTAAACGACCTACTTGGGTACCAGCGTGTACTGTCAGACTGCACCATGAAGCCAGATCTAAAAAAGGAGTTAACTATAATGAGGCTAGCTAGATCCAGCCTCAGGCCTCTTCAAGGAACTGACCAAATAGAAATCCTAAGGTCTAAATAGGTGACAAAAAAAATTATAAAATATGCATATTAATTATTTTTAAAAATATTCTTTCCAAATTTATCTAATAAGAGATCTCTAATAATTAACAAGAAACAAAGTCTGACTAGTCTGCTTATAAATTTGACCAAAAAATTGAGTACACTCAATTTTATAAAAATGTTTATGTGTCTGTGTGTTTATGTGTTTGTGTGTCTTTTAATGAACAGCTATTCCTCTTTTTTTCTCTTTTGTTTTTCAATGATTTGTTTTAAATATAACTTGAGATATAGAATTAAAAGCATGCTTGGGAGAAAATGTTCTCTCAGGCTTTCACAGGGAGCAAATTGGTCAAGCATTGGCTGTGACACGTCCCGATGGCTGACACTGACAACAGTTCTACAAAGCACTGCATATGGTTCCAAAGTTAATCCTGAGGAGATTTGACCCTGGAACGTACAAATGATGAAAGTTTTGTTAGACAGGTCTTGCTTTAGCTTACACTTGATCACCCAACAGAAAAGCTTAATTACGAGGCATAAAAAACAGACCTAGATTAGTACGATGAGCTATAAGCTCATCGACAGCCCTCAACATTGCCAGTTTCATCGGTAACCCACTGCAGTTATGAAACATTGGACTATATATACAACCACTTCCTCCTAGTTCAAAGAGAAGAAAAGTTTTTCTTTCTTTTTTTTTTTTTTTTTTTTTTTTTCTTTAAGAAAACTTTTTCTTCTCCCCACCTCTTCGGAACCAATATCAATTAGAAAATTTGCATGTCTGCACCCTATGCTCTGTATGGACAACAATATGCAATGTCTCAACTGTTACAAATGTGCTACTAACATGTTTTGAAACTCAAAAAAAAAAAAAATTAAAAGCATGCTTTTTCCTAAAAGTCAAAATGATATTGAAATTGATTTATATACAGTATATCATAAGGTTTAAACTAATAATTCCCTAGAGTGGGAAAAATTTATTAGAGAGGAGTCCAATTGATGAATAAGAGATGTGGCCAGCCTTTTTATTCATTAATGAGGACCTCCCAATAGTCTCTTAGACACACTCAATAAATAGGTCATTGGCAAAAAGATAAACTTTTAAAAAATGTTACAATAAAAAAAAAAAAATCCTTAAAAAAAAATGTTACAATAAGGTTTTTTCTTTAAAGATGGTTTTGGTACAAAACTAGATTAGATTAAAAAACAAAGGTCTTCATATGAGTATGACAATTCACTGTTGTTAATCTCATGATATATTACATGTATTTATGATTCCAGGTATGCAGGTCTTTCAAAATGTAAAAGAAAGATTATTTATTGAGACAACATTCTAAAATTCAGACTTCTATGTTTTACAAAAAAAAAAAAAAAAACTTCACAATATATGTCTAATTTAAGGGTGACTAAAAAATTTTTTTTGTGTGTGTTTAGAGATGATTTAAAACAAAACAAAAATATTTAAAATATATCACAAAATATCAAGACTGTCTTACTACAATGTTAAATATGTTGTTAATTTCTAAATTTCTGTGTAAAAATATGTAACTTTTATCTGTTAATGTTCTATAGGGACTTAAATATTAGAATATCCATAGATAATTATAAAATGAGCTAATAAAAACTTTAAAATGTTCGTTAAAAAAAGAGATAGTACAGAAATACATATGAATACACCTAGGTTAATAGTACAAAAAGCTGTATTTACATTTTTTTAAATCAGCTGCCAGATGGATCTTCTGCTGCAGACCATCTCTGGACAAAGGAAGTGAGCATTCCTTTACAACAGCCTGTTTTCTTTCTAAATGATATTGATCAGTGGGTTCCAGGAGTTATCCAACGTTGGGGAAGAGGTTTTGCTTCTGTCATTACAGATATTAGAGAAGTAAACTGAGTACCAGCTCTATAAAATAAAGCCCAAAATATGAGTGAGCATAAACATTCTGATGCAAAACCTCTGGTTTATAAAAGGACTCACTTTAAATAAGATATTTTATAAGACACTAAGAAAACAATTTCCTATAACTAGAACTGAGAAAAAAAACAGGGAGAAAAAATAAAAGAGATAAAAAATGGCTGCCTTGTTGTGGCCTGAAAACAAATCCAAAGTCTGATTCTCTTGGCTGCAAAAAGAGCTCAGCAACGATAAAGTTCACCTGCTACTGCTGTTGAAAGCCAGGCCAAAATAAGAGAGATTGTCTCAAGAGGCCCACAAGTCATGCCTTGACTGCCAGGGCAGCCACTAAAAGTGAGACTACACTCTGAGGTGGAGGTCCCAAAGTTTAGATTCATCTTCCCAAATGGTCCAGTAGGACTGAAGGGCACCAGACCTGCCTGCTCCCTCTGGCTGGACTGTCTCTGTCATCTCCGTGGAGGAGCCCTGAAAAATTATGACGAAAGGAAAACCAAGCCTATTTCTGGACATTGGCACAGGTCTCTCTGTTCTTCTCCAACCCTGACTTTCCTTCCAGTCATCATACCTCAAAAATTAGAATACAGCATACAATTAAAGTTAGCTTGTTGATGTCACTGTTCTCTCACAAGGTGTAACTAAAAAAATTATGCCATACTATACTTAGATTACTTAAAAGCTTTGTCAGTGAAAATAAGGTATTCTGATTTTCGTGAGTTCTCAAAATTTAGAGAATTAGAACTAAAGCTAGAGGAACTTATAATAAATGTTAGACTCCATAAAGAGTCTCAGTTATTCTATATACCCAAGATAAAAATGCCTGGTGTCTATTGAGAGCCTTTAGGTAGAACCTCTGGAGAATATCTCTGACTGCTAGTTCCCAGCTACGGCCCCTTTCAGCCTGAAGAAGCCAGAGCAGTCATTGCTCCATAAATCCCTCACAGCAGCCCGGGAGTTAGTTAACACTTCCAATAGAAGCGTCGTAGATTGGAGCCCTTATGGCTCTGCTGAGATGGCAGAGGGAAGGAGTTAAGATAAAAATACCTCATCATTTAAAAGGAATGCAGCTCATTTTAGTCATGTGTTTACCTCCTTCACCTGTTGCTTGTAAGACCTAGTTATTAAAACCCTTTTAACTATACCATTACATGTCACAATTGTTTTTTATATACATGTTTAAATTCTTCTATTAGCCTTAATTTCTCTAGGGATAACATCTATATTCTCAGGACAAAGACCAAAATCTGGCTTCCAATACAACTACATTGCCCGTGGCAAGACTCCCCTTCCATGATGCTATTCCTACATTTGCTGGAGATATTAAAGGAGAGAGAAAAAAAGATTAATCTGATGATAGCCTTCACAGTCACAACTGCTACAGCCAGAGTAACATTGAGCCAAGGTGTACAAACTATTCATTTTGTGCAGCAATGGCACAAGAACTCAAGACAAGTATAGACTTCTCAAAGACATATAGATTCTAAGTTAAATATTAAGATAAGTGATTTAAAACAAGCTGTTGTTATGTTGGGAGGTCAAATTGTTAATCTACAATGTCAACTTCATTTAAAATGTTATTGGAATACTTCATTTTGTATAACTGCCATTTCATGGAATCAAACTCATCTCCCAATGAAAAATATAAAGAGACGTTTATTGTCTCATGGTAATATTACTGTTAAAATCTTTTCTCTTTAACAACATATTGATAGTACTTTAACAAAATGATTGCCAGGATTGTCTGGCACTGATCTGTTATAAAGCATCTCTAATGGTATTAAAAACCTTAATCCTTTTCCTATTATGGTTTAGTGCAAGTGTAGTGGAGATTTGTACATGTTATGTCTGTACTATTTGTATATCCTGCTTAGTTTGGTGAGGAGGACAGGTCTCCATTAACAAGCTATGAATCAAAGAGCTACAGTCTTTTCCCTGATGCTTCAAAACATTATTTTTCAACATAAAAAAGCGGGACATGTAGGGACAAGAAATTAGCATCTCAAGAAGCAGACAACAATAAACAGCCCAGGAACAGTTGTCATCTGTTACTTGGGAATTCCTAGAAGCTGGGATTCAAGGATGCACATAACAGCTTATCCTGATGACTCCTTGTTTGTTGTCTCCTCCCTTGCTTGGAATGTTAATGGTTGTCTCCTCCCCTTTTTGGAATATTTTTATTTAGCATTTGTGTGAACCTAGTGATAGGGAAAAGATGGAAGTCAATAGAGAATGAGGTCTTCACGTGATCACATTCACTAGCCCAAAATAAATCTGAGATGCTTCAGGGATTCTGGGCTCACTTTGAGAGAAACAAATCTCAGTGAGACCTCTGAGCAAAATTCATCAGGTCTTCTCATCATTTCTTTCGACACCGACTCAACATACAACAAAAAATGGCTAAGACATAATGTATTCATGTACCAATTCCCCATGGTGAATATATTCAGTTGAACTTATCATGTATTGCAAACATGTACTAATAAAAAAAATACTGGAAAAAAGAGATAAGCAATATGGAAAACTACAAGATGGGATATCAAGAATTCAAACTGAGAAATTGACAATAGTGTTTTCTTATTAATATGTTTTCTCATGCTCTTTTGTTTCTATTCTTAAAGTTGCTGTAATTTCAAAATAGCTTGCTAAAACCAAAAGTTTTATAAGCCTCACAGTAACCACAAAGTAAAAATTATATCAAAAAGAATAAGCAAGGAGTCGAACAACTAGAACAAATCACTTAACCACAAAGGAATCCGTGAAAGAGGAAGAAAAGTGCCCTAACAAAACTAGAAAATAAATAACAAGATAGTTATGGTAAGATCTTGCCTATCAATAACTACCTTAACTATAAACATGAAATTTTCCTATTAAATGACATAATGTCTCAATTATGAAAAATAAGACCCAATTATAAGAAACTCGCTTCATTTCTAGGGACACACATGGACTGAAAGTGTGGCAGAGTAAGATATTCCATGCACATGGAGTCCAAAAGAATCCAGCATCAGCCATGCTTGAAGTAACTTTAAATCAAAAGTAATAAGATCCAAGAAAGGTCATTATATAATATATAAAATGATCAGTTCAGGAGAGAATAAGTAAATATATATGCACCTAACATTGGAGTACCAAGATATATGAAACACATATTGATAAACCTAACAGAAGACATAGACCCCAATACAGTAACAGCTGGGAACTTTCAACTTGCATTTCAAGGAATCAACAGACCATCCAGAGAGAAAATCTACAAAGAAAATAGTATTAAATGGTACCTATAATCAGTGGATCTATATAACACCTATAGAACACTCTATCTAACAGCTTCCTAATCTTATCGGGACATGAAACATTCTTCAAGACAGATCAGATGATAGGCCACAAGACAAGTCTCAACCTATTTTTAAAAATTGAATATTGTGTTAGAGCTCACTACATGTTTATTAAGTGGAAAGTCCAATAGGAGCAATAAACTGAGAAATAATGAGAAATGCCTGATCCCACGGGGGGAAAAATAATGTCGGGCATGGTGTTATAGTCCTGTAATTCCTAGCACTTGAGGCAGAAGGATCATCTCAAATTCAAGGCCAATATGGACTAGGTAATGTGTTCAGGACTAGCCTGGACTAAAGAGTAAGACCCTGCTCAAAATATAAAAAATAAAAATTGAAAATCATATTGTTTTCTGACTGTAAAGCAATAACATTAGAAATCAAACTGGAAATGTGTGTGAACTATTCAGCAATGAATCAAGAAAATTAAACGGTTTTTTAATGTGATATGGCAAAAATGGTACTAAGTGGGAATTTTCTAACAATTGAATAGCAACAAAATAGATCTCAAATGACAATCTGTTGCTGCATTTGAGGGACAACAATAAATTGGATTCAAAAGTAGAAATGATAAAGAGCAATAAATGGGGACTGAAAAATACAGGATCAATGGAACAATGTGCATCCAGACTAAGAAAAGGAGAGAGAATAACCAAGTAGGCAAGAATGAATGATGTTATTACAAATGACTTCACAGAAACATAAAAAGATAATACTATTAAGAACAACTATATGTCAACACATCTTATAATTCAGAAGGGATGGACAAATTCCTAGACAAAAAGATGGAAATATGAAATAGAAAATGCAAACTAGCCTTACAGGTTAGCTCAGTTGTTTAAAGACCCTGCTTGGGCAAAGCCTGTTAGGCACAGGAGACTGCGGTTTGATACCCAGCTCCACATGCTGCACCAGGCCTGCCCTTAAGGCAGCCTGAGGCAGGCAAAAACACCTGTTGAATTACAGATTTCAAGACTGGGCATGGTGGCGTGCGCCTGTAATCCCAGCTCTTGGGAAGCTGTAAACAGGCAGATCACTACAAGTCCAATCTAGTAGTGAGACCCTGAACACCCTGTAGACCCTTCCCTAAAAAATACAAAGAAAAAGAAAATACAAACTAATAAGTAATGAGATGAAATCTTCAAAAAAAAAAATTGTCCCATCAAAGAAAAACCCAAGACAAGATGGCTTTACTGCTGAATTCTATTGAATATTTACAGAAGAGCTTATGTCAATTCTCTGTAAGTTATTCCAAAAAGAAAATAAAAAAGGAAGGCATTTTTCTAAACACATTATATGGGGCCAGCATTACCATGATATCAAATCAAATGAGACAAAAAAAAGATAATCCTCAGTGAACATAGGCACAAAACTCAACAAAATATTTATAAATCAAATCTAAAAGTGCATTAAAAAGATTATTCACTGTGTTTGAGTAAGATTCAGCCGAGAAATGAAAGGATAGTTTAATGTATGTAAATCAGCATACACAATACCACACCAACAGAGTGGAGGACAGAAATCATGGTCATCACTGCACAAAAGGCGTTCAATAAAATTCATCTCTTTATGATGAAAATGTTGAATAAATTAGGTATGCACGCAGTGTACTTTCACATAACAAAGACCATTTATTATAAACCAGGAGCTAAAAAAAAATTTTTTTTTAAAAATAAACCAGGAGCTAACACACTGGGGAAATTATGGAAGATTTCTCTCTTGAAAGATCTGGAACAAAACAAGAATGTCCAATGTCACCACTCTTTTATTCAGCCTACAGCTGGTCCTACTCAGAACAATCAGGTCAGAAAAAGAAATAAACATCCAAACTGCAAAAGAAGTGAAACTGTTGTTAGAGATGATTGGAATTTATATATAGAAAACCACCTAAACTGCACCGAAAAAAAAAAAAAAAAAAAAACTTTTGCAATACACTCAGCAAAGTTTCAGAACCAACATATAAAAATCAGTTGCACTGTTATAGGTCAATACCAAATTCTCTGGAAAAGGAACTATGGGGGGCTGGATCAGCAGCCCCCGATACAAACTCCACCCCTGCCCATGCATCCTCATTCTACTTCCTGTGGAGGCACTCACAGATCAGCTAGCAGCTCAGCCACTAGATACCACAACTTCAAAAGTCCACACACTGAAAATTTTACAGAGCTTTGGCCCATGCTGGAGACTTGATACAGACTACTGCACCCTTAACCTCTGAGTAGAGAAGAATTGGAAAACCTACCCAAGTTTCCAGCCATGACCTCTAAAGAGAGAAGCTCAGCTTTCTGCAGGCTCTATGACACCCCTTCTGTTTCAACTAAGGTGGATAAGAACTCTGGACTGACGTGAATTCCAGCACAAACACTATCACAAGGAAGAATATTGGACCCATTTTGTTGTTTATTTCAGTGGTGTTTCTTTTTGGAAGTACTAGACAATGCATGTGCATTTGTGTTTACAAGAGCTACTTACTGCCTTTATAATACCTAAGCATTTCACAGTATGTTCCACTACAACATTTATTATATCATAAAGTTTGCCAAACTAGAGTTTCTGACGGTTTACAAGATTCAATCTCCCTATATCTTTTCTTTCTTTCTAAATTCCTTACCCATCTCTTCTTTCACTCTCTTTACACATTCTTTCAAATATCTCCTCCCTCCTTTTTTTTCTTTTTTTTTTTTTTACTCCCTCCTTTTCATGTGTATAAATACTATCATTAGAACATACTTTTCCCTTCTCTTTTAGGGTTTGTGTGGTTGTATGTATATAAATACATATCAGTCTTAGTT
Organism: Myocastor coypus; assembly: GCA_004027025.1. Classification (NCBI taxonomy): domain Eukaryota; kingdom Metazoa; phylum Chordata; class Mammalia; order Rodentia; family Myocastoridae; genus Myocastor; species Myocastor coypus. The sequence goes on along the minus strand of PVJA010008559.1, from coordinate 11,334 downwards.
ACTTTTCTCTCATTGCTGGGACAAATACCCAACACTCAAAATGAAAGGATAGGTTTATTAGCTCACAGTTACTGGAGGTTTCAGTCCATATTCGGCTGGCCCAAGGCTGAGCAGAACAGGGCAGGGAGCATCCAGTTCATGGCGGCAAAAACAGCAACAATTGCGACGGAGGCAACAGAACAACCAGGGGAGCAGAGAGCAACAGCTTAAGTCTGTCTCTCTGTCTCTGTTTATATCACATTCCAGCTTTTCGCCTCAGCCTATCTGCCTTAGGCTACACCCATAATCCCAGAGCCTCAGCCTATCTGCCTTAGGCTACACCCATAATCTCAGAAGTACTTAAAACACATAATCCTAGGGATCATGGATCAAGTCTCAAACTCTAGATTAGTACTAAAATACATAATCTCAGTGACTCATGAGTCAAGTCTCAATCTATAGAAGTCCCTACCCCATGACTTCATGAGGCTTTGGGGGGACAACTAGACATAAACCACAACATATACTCTCTCTCAAGTAAATGGTTGGTTAACAAAAAAACAAACAAGGGTATTAATTGAGAGTAAGACACTAGGCAAAATGCCATAGGTTTGACAGGCTACAATTTTGTACATCCTTGGATTTCTAAATGTCTGCATAAAAATATGTAACTGCTTTTGTCACGTTCTATAGAGGTTTATTAGAATATCAATGATTGATGGAAAATACCAACTTCAAACTAAGTGTAAGATGTTTGATATTCAAAAAGACAGTGATGTTAAGCTCAATTACCTATGTTATAGAGTAATAGTATCACAAAGCTTCTCTGCTCGAGGCTTGAGAATGTAAGTTAACAGACCAAAAATTGGAGGAAAAGAAGGGCTATGAGGATGGCCAACATATTGGCCCTAGCCCTTCAAGGTCAGTGAGGACTCAGGACATGAGAGAACATGTCCTGTAACATCCTATAATTCAGTAGTGTCCCAAATTTTCTGGTCAAGGAGATTATGAAACCTCAGAGGAAAGAGATAAATGAAGTATAGTGTGTCTAAGGGGAGTCACCTAGAGAAAAAAACATTCTCTCAGGCTTTCACAGAAAGCAAACTGGTCAAGCAATGGCCATAACTCGTCCTGAAGGCTGACAGTGACACCAGTTGTACAAAGCACTGTACATGGTTCCAAAGTTAATCCTGAGCAGATTTGACCTTGGAAGATACAAAAAATGAATGTTTTGTTATACAGGTCTTGCTTTAACTTGCCCTCAATCACCCAACAGAAAAGCTTAATTGTGAGGCATAAAATGCAGAGCTAGATTAATATGATGAGCTGTAAGAGGCTTAAATCAACAGCCTCCAACATTGCCAGTTTACCGGTAACCCAATGCAATTAAGGGACATTGTACTATGTATACAGCTACTTCCTCTCAGTTCAAAGAGAAGAAATTTTTTCTTTTTTTCCTTTCCTTACCAATATTGATTAGAAAATTTATCATGTCCACACCCTGTGCTCTATATAACTACTATGAGGACAACAATATGCAATGTGTCAGCTATTGTGAATGTACTACTAATGTGTTTTAAAACTATCATATTGTTATTTCTTATTAAAAGTAATAAAAAAGTAAACAACTTCCTTTCAGCAAAAAAAAAAAAAAAAATACATATGAGTGTTATTTATTGCTTTTGGTTCTATAATAGTGTCAAGGGTTGTTTTGTAAGTCCTCTGATTTTGTTTCTGCTAGGTTACCACTTGGATACAATTCCCACGTACTCTCCCCGTTTGTATTTCCTCTTCTTTCTTTCTGTCCTATTACATAACTTCCCAAATCTCCTTCCCTTCCCACCCATTCCAGCTATAAAAATATTATCATCAAAACCTTTTTTTTCTTTCATTTGCTCTTGTCCCTTTTTTTTTTTTACCTTTTTTTTTTCATTTTTCATCTTTTATTTCCCAGTTTATCCTTCATTATTCTATCCTTTCATTTTCAGGGTAATGAAAAAAATCAAAAACTTTTTGGAAAACTTTCCTTGAATATTTGCTGTTACCACATGTTCTTTCCCTACAATGTAGTGCTAAAGACTGCATCTTGTATTCTGAAAAGGTTGAGTGGATTCCTGCATGCTGAGCCATCCTAAACCCAAGGGCACACCACAGGAAGAAGGCCACTTGCTAAAGAGATCTCCACAGTAGTGGTAGAGCTTTTTAGCTCAACAGATCTACAGCTTTATACACAAAAGCACAAAAATTATGAGAAAACATGGCAACAAGAGACAACCAAGCTGGGCGTGGTGGCGTATGCCTGTAATCCCAGCACTTGGGAGACTGAGGCAGGATGATTGGTTTGAGACCACCCTGGGCTACAAAAGTGAGCTCAAGGCCAGCCTGAACTTCATGACGAGACCCTGTCTCAAAAAAAAAGACGACCAAAAATTTCTCATTTCCCAAAAAAGCTGATATCACACATATCGAGTAGATGAAACTGCAGAGTTTAAAAATAAAAAGCCAATACTTTAATTAAAAAGAGATCTCAACTAAAGGCTATACTCAGAAAAAAATGCATAAATATCATAGTCTCCCTAATGTGAGAACCTGAAAGAATAAATAAAAGCTGAAGAGAACAATAGATATAGTAAAATGGGAAGAAACTACACACAAGGAATAAACAGTAAGGATGAGGGAAAGGGAAAAGACACAGGAGGAAAAAAATAAGGGGGAAAATCACGCAAATATACATCTGGGATAGCTAAGGTGATGCAAGTACTCATTTCTATCAGTTTTTTGAAAGTTGTAGTTAGTGTTTGAAATTTTCATGTGGACTAATTCTATACGCTATTATCTGTAGACTGAGCAACTACATTAAAGACAGTAGTGTACAATTTAAAAAATCATGGTTGAAAAACTCTCCTTCTGCTAACTGTGCACTGTTTGTTTGTTGTTGTTGTTGTCGTCTTCATAGTAGTTGTTCAGAGTACAAAATTCAGACATAAATATTCTAAGTACTATTGGTACAAGTATTTCTTCTCATTGAACTAAGAGAAAGTAGTTGTATGTATAGTCCAATATTCCATAATAATAGTGGGTTATCAGCAGCACTGGCCATGTTGGAAGCTGTTGACTTGAGCCTTTTACAGCTCAGCATACTAATCTGGCTTTATTTTTTATGCCTCCTAGTTACACTTTTCTGCTGGATGGTTAAGGCCAAGTTGAAGTGAGACCTATATAACAAAACATGCAATTTTTGTATCTGACAAGGCCAGTCAAATCTCAGGATTTACCTTGAAACCATGTACAGCATTTTGTGGAACTTTTATCAGTGTTAGCCTTCTGCATGAGTCATAGCCATTGCTTGAACAATTTGTTCTCTGTGAAAGCCTGAGAGAATGTTTTCTCTCTAGGTGACTCTTCTTAGGCACACTGTAAGTCATTGACCCCTTTCCTCTGTGACCACATAATCTCCTTGAACAGAAAATTTGGGACTGAGTTATAGGATGTTATGTACATGTTTGCTTATGTACATGTTTACTTATGTCCTGAGTCCTCACTGAGCTTAAAGAGCTAGGGCCAAAATATTGGCTATCTTTGTAGCCTTTCTTTTTCTCTATAATTTTTTGGTCTGCAAACTTAAGTTGTTAACCCTCCAGAAGAAAAGCTTAGTGATACTATTATTCTACAACATAGGTACTTGAGCTTAACATCACTGTCTTTCTAAATATGAAATACCTTAGACTTAACATGGAACTGACATTTCGCATCAATTATTGCTATTTTAATAAATCCCTATAGAATGTGGGTTTTTTTTTTTTTTTTTGGCTGGCTCAGCCTGCCCTCAGGGCAGGGCTGGCGCAGCATGTGGTGCCGGGGATTGAACCATGATCCCTGCAGCGCCCAAGCTTTCCTAAGCAGGCGCTTTAGACCACTGAGCCATCCTGCCGGGCCTTTTTTTTTTTAAGAATTTATTTTATTTTCTTGTTTCAGAACCTTTGTTTGTTTATTCACTCATTTTTACGGCCGGCTCAGCCTGCCCCAAGGGCAGGGCTGGCGCAGCATGTGGTGCAGGGGATCGAACCGCGGTCCCTGAAGCCGCCCAAGCGTTTCTATGCAGGCGCTTTAGACCACTGAGCCATCCTGCCGGGTCCCTTATTATACTTTTTGTAAAACAAATATTTACTTGAGAGGGAGTATGGCAATAATTGATATGACATTAGAAGCAGCATGCATCTGAAAGGCATTCTAAGCATGGCTTTATTATTACACATTGCTATCTTCAGTGTCAAAAACCTGTTGGAGATACTTAGGACCATTGTCTGATTCATCCTGTGCATATATAAGTGCATGGTTTTGCCCCTGCCATGTTTCCTAACTTTTTTTCTTGCTGGCTCTTCATTTTTTAATCCTTAAATTATTGATTTCCATTTAGCTGTGTTATGCCTTTCCATTTTTATTTCTTCTTTTCATATCTTACACTAGGAAGACTATACAGTATTTACACATGTAGGTCTGGGTTATTTCACTTATATCTTTAAGATATATCCCACTTCTATATGAAGGCTTCGAGTTTATCATTCTTTATAGCACAGTAATATACCATTGCATAAAAACACCACATCTTTTTCAACCATTCTTCAGGTGACAGGCATCTTGGTTGTTTCCAAGATTTGGCTATCACAAATTGTGCTGCTATAAATATAGGAGCACAGACAACCCTATGATACGATGTTTTCAGTTCTTTTGGGAAAATTCCCAGTAGGGGAATAGCTGGATTGAATGGGATTTCCAGTTGTAGCTTTTTAAGGAGTCTCCACACTGATTTCCACACTGGTTGCACCAGTCTACCTTCACACCAGCAGTGGAGAAGGGTTCCTTTTTCCCCACAGCCTCTTCAGCATTTGTTGTTGGTAGGTTTCTTTGTGATAGCCATTCTTTCTGGGGTGTTATTTTAATTTGCATTTCATGGATGGCTAACAATGGGGAGAATTTCTTCATGTATTTGTTAGCTTCTAGTATTTCTTCCTCTGAGAAATATGTGTTCATCTTAGATGCCCATTTCTGAATTGGGTCTTTGAATTTTGGGACCCTAATTTTTTTTAGTTATTTATAAATTCTAGAGAGAAGACCTTTGTCTAAATACTTATTAGTTAAAATTTTTTCAAAATTTGTGGATTGTCTTTTCACTCTGTTGGTAATTTCTTTTCACATGCAAATACTTCTCAGCCAGGGGAGGTTCTAGTAGTTGATTCTTTCAACTGTTACACATGCATTTTGATTTTTGTTTATGAACTGTTTGCCTACCCCAATATCTTTGAGATTTCCTCCCACTTTCTCTTCCAGGAGATTTACTGTTTCTCTTTTAGTATTTAGATTTTAATCCATTTTGACTTTAGTTTAGTGCATGGTGATAGACCATGGTCAAGTTTTAGTTTTCAGCATGTAGAGAGCCAGTTTCTCCAGCACCATTTGTTAAAGAGGCTATCTTTCTTCCAGTAAATATGTTTGGCCCTTTTGTCAAAGATAAGGTGACTGAGTGTGTTTGTATTTCCTTTTGAAACTTCTAATTTATTCCATTGATCCTCAGGTCTATCTTATTGCCAGTACCATGCTGATTTTATCACTAGCTTTGTAGTATAATTTTAAGTCAGGATTGTAATGCCTCCTGCCTTACCTTTGTTGCCCAGGATTGTCTTTGCTATTCTAGGTCTTTTCTGAATCCAAATAAATTTTAGGAATGATTTCTCCAGTTCTGTGAGGTACGTTGATGGTATTTTGATAGGTATTGCATTGAATCTACATAACAATTTAAGGAATATGGCCATCTTCACAATGTTGATTTTCCTATCTAGGAGCAGGGAATACCTTTACATTTTCTGAAATCCTCTAGGATCTCCTTTTTCAGAGTACTGGAGTTTTCATTGAATAGATCCTTTACTTCGTTAGGTTAATTCCTACATATTTCATTTTCTTTGTGCTATTTTAAAAGGTATTGTTACTCTCAGTGTGTTTGTTACCTGTGTAGAGGAATGCTATTGACTTTTGGATGTTAGCTTTATATCCTACTATGCTGCTGAATTTGCGTATTAATTCTGCTAGCTTCTTGCTGGAGTTTTTGGGCCTTTCAAGTAGACTATCATGTCATCTGAAATAATTTAATTTCTTCTTTACCTATTCTTATTCCTTTTATTTCTCTCTCTTGTCTAATGGCTGTAGCTAATGTTTCCAGAACTATATTGAATAAGAGTGGTAATATATCTTGTCTTGTACCAGATCTGAGAGTAAAATAATTCAGTTTTCCCCATTTAGAATTATGTTAGCCATTGCATTGTCACAGATGGCTTTTATCAAATGGAAGTAGGGTCATCAATTCCAATTTGCTTTAATTATTTGAACATGAATAGTGTTGGGCTTCATCAAAAGCCTTTTCTGCATCAATTGTGATGATCATGTGGTTTTTGGATTCGGCTCTATTGATAAAGTGTATTATATTTATAGATTTGCACGTGTTGAATCATCCTTGCATTGCTGGGATCAATCCTTCCTGGTCATGATGCATAATCTTATTAATGATTTGTTGGATTCTAATTGCTAGGATTTTATTGAGGATTTTTGAATCTATGTTAATGAGAGATTGGCCTGGAGTTCTCTTTTTTCATTGCATCTTTCTCTAGTTTTGTTATCAGTATAATACTTGCCTCCATGAATAGTTTTGGGAGGGTTGCTTCCTTTTCAATTTCCTTGAAGAGTTTAAGGAGTATTGGGATTATGTCTTCTGTAAATTTCTTGTAGAATTCAGCAGTGAATCCATCAGGACCTGGAGTTTTCTTTATTCGTAGATTGTTTTATTACCTTTTATATTTCATTGACTGTTATTGGGTTATTGAGAGTTCTTATGTCTTCTAGATTTAGTCTTGGTAAATTGTACCTTTCTAGGAATCTGTCCATTTCATCTGTGTCTTCAATTCTGTGAGAGTAAAGATTCTCAAAGTAGCTATTAATGATCTTCTGAATCTCCACTGAATTTCAGTATTTTCTTTCCTCTTTTTGATGAGGTTAGCTAAGGCTTATCAGTTATGTTTAATCTTTCAAAGAAGCAGCTTTTCAATTCATTAATTCTTCATATTGATTTCTTTGTCTCGATTGAATTAATTTTTGCTTTAATCTTTATAATTTCCTCCCATGTTTGGACTTCGGGTTTCATTTGCTCTTCCTTCTCTGGTCGGTTTAGGTGCTGCATAAGAGAATTTATTTGTTCCTATTCTGTTTTCTTAATGTATGAGTTGGGTGCATACATATTAATGAGTGCTATCTCTCATTGAATTTTCCCCTAACCAGTATGTAGTGGCCTTTTTTATTTCATTTGATCAGTCTTGGTTGGTATTTAGACTATCTGCAAACAAGATTGCTATGCCTGCTTTTTTCTGAGATGTTAGAGTATGTAGTATTGTCTTCTTGAAAGCTTTGACTTTCACCCTATGAATTTCTTTATGAATTAGGTGCGTCTCTTGTATACAGCATATTGTTGGATTTTGCTTCCTAATCCACTCTGCCAGTCTATTTCTTTTAATTGAAGAATTGAGTCCATTTACACTGATGGTTATAACTGAAATGTATTGACTTATGATTGACATGTTTTTTACCTACTATTGTTTACCCCTTTTTCTCCTATGTTTAATTGGCTGCCCTATCTGGTGTGTTCTTTCTGTTCTCATTCGTGGAGTTTGGGTCATTTTGTTCTCTCTCTAAAATATCTTTTAGTAGGCTGTGTAGGCTTGACTTTGTCATCATGAATTTCTTTAGTTGTTCTTTGTCATGGAAGTATTTCACTTCTCCATCAAACTTGAAAGAGAGTTTTGCAAGGCATAGTAGTTTGAGCTGGAATTTGTTTTCATGAAGGACTTGAAGCACTCTGCTCCATGCTCTTAACTTCATGGTTTGTCAAGAGAAATCTGCCATTATTCTGATGGGCTTTCCTTTAAATGTATTCTGTTTCTTTTCTCTAGCAGCTTTTAGTATATTATTGTTTTACTCGATTTCTGGGATCTTGACTATTATATGTCTGGATGTGTTTTTAGTTGGGTGCATATTATTTAGAGTTCTGTATTGCTCAGTTACCTGAATGCCAGGTTGTTTTTTTCATATTTGGGAAGTTGTCTGCTATTACTTCTACCCATATTCTTTTTATATTATTTGTATTGATTCTTTCTTTCTCATTGATGCCTATTAGTCTCACATTCATCTTTGCATTGTCTTGCTGATGTTGAATTATTTTTTCCTGCATCCTAGCTGTTTTTAAGAGATCCTTTATTACCTTTTCACTAGCTGCAAATGTGTCTTCAAGATCTGAAACTTTATCTTCGCTTTTATTCATAAGGTGTTGCCGGGTTGTGGTTGAGGTTTTATTTCCCTGTTTATCTCTTTGAAACTGCTTCATGTGATCTATTTCTTCCTATATTGCTCATTCAAAGATTTCATCATTTTTCCAATCTCCTGTAATTTTTTATCAGTGCCTTCTTTAGAATCATTTATTAATTCTTTTATTATAGTTATCTTTTCTTTTTTTATTTCAGGGATTATTTCTAACCTGAGTTCCACTCCACCTTTCTGCAGTTGTTCCTCTACTTCGGACACTATTAATTCAGAGATTTCTTTTTTCTCTTTCTTTCTTTCTTTCTTTCTTTTACTTCAGAGGTTATTTCTGATTTTTTCTTTTTTTTTTACTTCAGACATTATTACATCATAGATTTCTTTCTTTCTTTCTTTCTTTTTTTTTTTTTTTTTTTTTTTTTTTTTTTTTTTTTTTTTTTTTTTTTTTTTTTTTTTTTTTTTTTTTTTTTTTTTTTTTTTTTTTTTTTTTTTTTTTTTTTTTACTTCAGAGGTTATTTCTGATCTGATTTCCTCTATACCTTTCTGCATTTGTTTCAGATGCTACTATTTCAGAGATTTCAGCTTTGTGATTCCCATTTTCTTCTATGCTAGTGTCTCCTGCATTTGATCTGGGTGGGCATCTTGCTCCTTCTCTTTGTCATTTTATATAGCACTGTCCTCTGACCTTTGGTATAGAGCTTAGGTGCAGTTACGCCATTAGCACTTACTGAAATTTGCGTCTGGGTCTACGAAGTTGGAACTTGTCCAGATGTTCCTGGCTGGGTCTGGCTGCTGTGCTCAAGTTCTTCCTGTTGCTACCCATGAAAGTGTACCTGCTGTGCTCCTCTGGCAAGATGTTCAGTTCCTGAATTAGCTGGAAGGGTCTGAATCCAGCCTCTCTGCAAGGAATTTGCTGCAGGGTTCCACAGGAGGTGCTGGTCTGGATGGGGAAGTTCTGACTGTGGCACACAGGAACAAATCTCTATTTGCATGTGTGCACCAGTCGCTGGGGTCTGGGCAAGTAGGTATCTGGTGGACATGGGCAGGCAAAGGTGTCTACCTAGTTGTGTGCACCAGTTGCTGAGGTAAAATTTTAAAATAAATTGAAAAAGGGCAAGAGAGAAGTTAAAGTTTATTGAAAGTAAGCTTTAATGTTTAATTATTTGACCAATTTTGGCATTCTTACTACATCTGTTGATCTGAGCAGATTTAACAATGAAATATGCAATATAAAACTATTGTTAAATTTTTTATTCATTTTAATGAGAAAAAAGATAAAATAGCAATGAAATGGTTTCTAAACAAGTTAGTAGGATGGTCACAATTAATACCATACATATTGTAGTCTTTATAGTAGTTATTCAGAGGAAAAGGTGCAGACCTGGTATCTTGTCTAAACAATATTGCTACAAACTTTTATTCTCAATGAACTAAGACAAAGTAGCTATATATCTATCATATATATATATATATATTATATATATATATATATATATCCTTCTGTATACATATATATTTTTTTCTTTTTTTAAATTTTTTAAAATTTTCTTGTTTCAGAACCTTTGTTTTATTCACTCATTTTTATGGTCGGCTCAGCCCACCCCGAAGGCAGGGCTGTCACAGCATGTGGTGCCGGGGATCGAACCAAGGTCCCTGAAGCCGCCCAAGCTTTCCCAAGCAGGTGCTTTAGACCGCTGAGCCATCCCACCAGGCCCCAATATTTTTTTCTTTTTAAAGTTTCTAGGATAAAATATCATACCATGTCTTATAAGTAGATTGTAAGTCAGAGATATAGTATGAATCATAAAAAAGTATAATTAAACAATATTCAGAAAATTAATCATATATTAATTAATTAAAATTAAATTAAATATTTCAAAGCATTATTCCAAAATTCAAGTCAAATCATGATTCCAGCTTAGAGGCCAGAATGTTATGTATTATATGTATGAATCTGTAATCCATTAAGAGTATTCACGTAGTATTTGAATAGGTGAATATATAGAAATATATCAACTAAGAAAATGTTTCCAGGATAGTAGAGAATTACTAAGAATAAAACATAACATAAATACTGGAAGTGCAGATATATGACCAGAACTTCTAACATTTTGGGGATAGGATATCACACAAAGTTCTGGTATGTCATGTACATCATGGACAGTGTCCATGATGCTTACTGGTGGCCAGGTGTCACTTGTGGGACTGAGCTACTGCTATTTCCTTGATATCCACCCTATGGACCCAGAGGGAATCATGACCTAACAGGTGCAGGATAAGTCCATTTATAGAATATGCTGATGGACATATTCTGCTGCTGTATATAAAAGAATAGTTGAAAGAGTGCTTTTGTTTTCTTTTTTTTTTTTTGCTTTTTGAGACAGGGTCTTGCTGTGCAATTCAGGCTGGCCTTGAGCTCACTTTTGTGGCTCAGGCTGGTCTCGAACTCACATCAATCCTCCCGAGTGCTGGGATTACAGGCGTGCACCACCACACCTGGTGAAAGAGTGCTTTTGTATACCTCTTTTTCTCTTAGTAGGATAACCACAATAATTGATACAAAGCATATTGTTGTCATCTTAGTAGTTGTTCAGAGTATAAGATGCAGACATGATAACTTTTCTAAACACTATTGGTACAAATATTTCTTCCCAAATGTTTCTTCTCATTGAACTAAGAGAAAGGAGTTGCATGCATAATCCAATATTCCATAATAGTAGTGGGTTATCAGCAGAACTTGCAATGTCAGTAGCTGTTGACTTAAGCCTTTTACAGCTCAGCAGCCATCTGAATTTTAACAAAGGGTCAAAATATAATGTAAAAGCCAGGCACGGTGGCACACATCTGTAATCCCAGCACTTGGGAGGCTGAGGCAGGAGGATTAGTGTGAGTTCAAGACCAGTGAGCTCAAGGCCAGCCTGAACTGCATAGCAAGACTCTATCTCAAAAAGACCAAAAAAAAAAAAAAAAAAAAAAAAAAAAAAAAAAAAAAAAAAAAAA